>SJYV01056033.1:233761-296614 GCA_006410875.1 Neotragus pygmaeus
TCATGAAATTAGAAGACGCTTACTCTTTGGAAGAAAAGTTATGACCAACCTAGATAGTATATTCAAAAGCAGAGACATTACTTTGCCGACTAAGGTCCATCTAGTCAAGGCTATGGTTTTTCCTGTGGTCATGTATGGATGTAAGAGTTGGACTGTGAAGAAGGCTGAGGGCCAAAGAATTGATGCTTTTGAAGTGTGGTGTTGGAGAAGACTGTTGAGAGTCCCTTGGACTGCAAGGAGATACAACCAGTCCATCCTAAAGGAAATTAGTCGTGGGTGTTCACTGGAGGGACTGATGCTGAAGCTGAAACTCCAGTACTCTGGCCACCTCATGCAAAGAGTTGACTCACTGGAAAAGACTCTGATGCTGGGAGGGATTGGGGGAAGGAGGAGACGGGGACGACCGAGGATGAGATGGCTGGATGGCTTCACGGACTCGATGGACATGAGTCTGAGTGAACTCCGAGAGATGGTCGCACAGGGAGCCCTGGCGTGCTGCTATTCATGGGGTCACAAAGAGTCGGAGGACTGAACTGAACTGAACTTATACGTATTATAATGTCTGCCGAGAGCCTTCCCTTCCTCTAGTACCATCAGTTTCCTTATTTTAGGAAAATGGCCCCCTGCTTTACAGATTCCATCCCACTATCTGATAGGAAGTGTCTTCTAAAAAGATCCAAATTCACAGGTCACGCTGTTGGTCCAAGTTGAGTTAAGCATCACGCTCCTTCACACTGGTTACATTCATTAGTATAGTAGCTGAATCAGATACTGCAGATACTCATCAAAGACCTCTAGATACTCATGATAGTAGGCTCATGGGGAAAACCTGCCAGAGAGGATGAAACACAGAGAGAAAAACAGGGATAAGAGAAAATAAAAATAATCTGATTGTTCTCAAACCTTTGATTTCAGTTTCTCAGGTCCCACTGCTGCACTGGTTATTGTGTTCCTGAAGTGTGGATATATATCCCCTCTGTGAAATGCCCTAGTATCATGTTAACACATTAGCTGGAATTGAGTTAGAGTTACTAGTTACTATAGTTACTAGATTTCTGATTAACACATTGTTTTCTATCTTATGAAATCTCACCCTTTATAAAATGTCAATTATCAACTCTATTCATTCAGCAATATCTATTTAGTATCTACAAAATGTCAGGCACTGTGATAAACAGTACAGATTCAAAGATGATCAAAACATAGGCTTTCCTTCAAGTTGCCTGATCTTCACAGAAATCCATGTGTCAAGACCATTTCAAAGAAGATATTAAGTGCCTGAAAGAGCTGTGGAAATGGAATAATAAAAGCAGGCAAGATGGCTATTTACTCTAGCCTAGACTGAAGGTCCAGGTGCTAAAGAACAGTTGCCAAATGGGACGACAACCGGGAGTCTGAAAGAACAGAATTTGGCCAGGGAGATGGCATTCAGAGAAGTAACTGGATCAGCTATTTATTGAACCATTAGGACTTATAGACAAATTAAACAGGGGGGCTGAAGAAGTAAACTCTACTCTCAAAATGTGGGTTAACTCTTGGCTTTATCACTAAGTGGGAGAAAAGAAGATAAAATATAGATACATGAGTTTCAAGCACCTTTGAGAAATTCAAATGTAGACAGTAAAAACTTTGATATATGGGCTGGAACTAATTTTCTTAAGTGGCTTGTCATACAAATATATATTAAGGAGTTATCAGCATATAGATGACAATTGGAGCCCTGAAAGTAAATGGCATTATGAAAAGAGAATGTAGAGGAGAGAAAAAGGTACAAAAATGGAACCCTGGGGAACACATCCTGCCATGAAAACCAATAGAGCAGAATTTCAAAAAGAGAGTGGTCAATAATTCATACCCAGAGAGAGAAAGAGAAAAGTAAGTTAGTACTAAAATCTGTCCTTTGATTTTAGCAACAACCTTGACAACAGCAGGTTCAGTTTGTAGAATATGATTATATGAATTGAATAATGAATACAAGGTGTGCAAGTATGGACAAGACTGTAAATTACTGTTACTCTTTTGAGAGGCTTAGTAATTAAAGGGAAGAGAAGACCAGGTAGTGCCTGAAGTCTGTTTTTGTGGCTTGCTTATTTATTATGGGGCAGATATGTGGGCATGTTTATATACTTAGATGAAGATCCATTACATAAAGTAAAAGATGAGCCAGAGAAAGCAAGCCAAGACTACTGTGTGAAGATGATGTCAACAGGATCAGATCAAGCTGGATTCAGCCAACTCTCTATCCTAAACCTTCCACAGTCCACAAGGCCCCCACAGTACTCAGTCCCAAGCTACTTCCCCATCTATACTCCTCCTCCACCACCTCTTGTTCACTCCACTTCAGACATGCTGGTCTCTTCGGTCCTCCAATAAACCAAGCACACTCCAGCCTCAGAACTTGTGTATTTTCTCTCTACTGCTCCTAGAAAGTGATTCTTTCAAGATCTGCTGGACTCCTGTCCTAATTTCCTTCAAGTCTGAGTAGATATCACCTCATCAATGAAGCCTTCCATGACTACTCTATTAAGTAGCCACAACTCTGCTGTCTCCCCAACTCTGTAGCCCTCCTAACCTATTACATGGTTTTGATAGTTCTTATCACATTCAAACATATTATATATCTGCCCATTTATCTTCTTATTGTCTGGCTTCTTTCCCATAATGAAAATTAAAACTATTTATTTGTAATACCATATTTCCAGTATCTAAACAGTGCAGATGGTGACTGCAGCCATGAATTCAGAAGACTTATTGGTAGGAAAGCTATGACAAACCTAGACAGTGTGTTGAAAAGCAGAGATATTACTCTGCCAACAAAGATCTGTATAGTCAAGGCTACAGTCTTCCCAGTGGTCACGTAAGATTGTGAGAGCTGTACCATAAATAAAGCAGAATGCCAAAGAATTGATGCCTTCAAACTGTGGTGCTAGAGAAGATTCCTGAAATTCCTTTGGACAGCAAGGAGATCAAACCAGTCAATCTGAAGGGAAATGAATCCTGAATACTTGTTGGAAGGACTGATGCTGAAGCTGAAGCTCCAGTATTTTGGTCATCTGATACGAACAGCTGACTCACTGGAAAAGTCCCTCATGCTAGGAAAGATTGAGGGCAGGAGGAGAAGAGAAAGGCATCGCATCAGAGGATGAGATGTCTGGATGGCATCACCAATGCAACGGACATGAACTTGGGCAAACTCTGGGAGATAGTGAGGGACAGGTAAGCCTGGCATGCTGCAGTCCATGGGGTCTCAAAGAGTGAGAAATGACTGGGCAACCAAACAACAACAAAAAACAGTGGCTGACACTTGATAGGTGCTCGAATAAATAGTGATTAAACAGATGAATTAATTTAAAAAAAAAAAAAGGATGTTTCAGTACAAGCTAAATTAGAAGAGAGTAAAGCCACAGGGAAGTCAGATGAGGAGGAAAGGAAAGAACAGAGAGACCAAAGAGCAGTCTTCCAAGAAGAGACTCAAAGCAATGAGAAAAGAGGTTGGGTCAGAGCTTAGAGCATGGGTATAAAACTGACACACCACATCTGCGTATGGGTTGTCAACAGCCACAGTGGCCCCTGGAGAGTGGAGACCTGGGGTACAATGAAGGGGAAGCTCTTTGGAGTCCAGAGAACCACAAGGTCGTTAGGCTGAGGTGTCGGCTGTGTCGCGGTCATCTTAGTGAACGTTTCCTGGGGTAATGGCAGGAAGTGGTGCGCAGAAGCAAACAACAAGTGAACATCATTCCTGAGTGAACCAGGGATGTCGGTGATAGTGAGGGGTGAGACGGAAGGCAGGGGCAGAAGGCTTTGGAACGTAGCTGCTTGGGACAGATTTGAACACAGTAAATGGGCCTGGATTTTCTAGAAATACACAGCCTGTGATATAAAGAAATGAAGAGCTGGTAAGACTAAAAGTTTTTTTAATTTTGTTTTGTTTTACTGTGGTGACCTATCTAAAATTTTTTCTTTAAGCTTCAAATGAAATGGTGGAAAATTTTCTTGGTGCCCCTATAGAACGGAATCCAGAGGAACCTCGCTATAATGAAGAATCTGACTCTACTTTTGATGTGTGCTGGCAGCTTTTAACTTTCCTCCTGCCCTTGTGACCTTCATCTGGGAAAAGCGGATAAGAAAGCATGGGTGCCCTTGCCTTCAGGTGCCAGCAGGAGATTCAAACCAAATAAGCCCTCACACTCTGTCCAGCTCCCACCCCTCTCCCCCAGCCATGAAAACCACACACTGGACTCCTTTTGTTGCTCTCACAAGTCATTTTCTGACCAGATTGGAAAGCCTGCACTGTTCTTCCCCAAAAGTCTCATCATGTAAGTAGTAAACATTTTCATACCCTCTGTGCGTATCTCAGTGCTGACATGTGATCCAGGCTATGGGTGGGGGTTGATTCTGTTTCTACGTGTACCCCCAAAACCCGGCTACTAAAGACACTTTTCAGCAAACCCTCACTGATCTTATCAGGCAAAATAAGTCACTCCTTACCTTATGCTCTCACTTCTGTTTATATCTTTAGTGCTCACTACAGTCAAATATTTATTAAAACTGACTGTGCATGTATCTGTTATTACTCTGATTAAGATTCTTGAGGATAAAACTGGTATTTTATTTCTCTTTATATTCGTGAGGATTTCATCAGAATGCTTGATAAATATTTGATTTATTGAAATTTTTAGGAGGTACAAGGGCAGAGTGGCATTCCCTTGGTGACCTGGGAGTTTTAGTTTTGATCTGAAGCTTTAAAAACACCGCTTGAATGTATTCTGTCCCCCATGAGCTCTCAGAGTCCATGATACAGTTCAAATCATTATATGAAAAACAGCAAAGCACAACATAAAGACCACTTTGAAAAGATCAATTCTTTCCAAGCTGCTTTCATTCCCCTTATGGAATTACTAAACAGAAGGCTTAGTTGAAGATCCCTAAAAGTTCATTCATTTTCTGTAAGAACTAGCAGAATGCTCATAAAACCAGTTTTGAGTAGGAAACCACCCATATGTTTTATTCTGTTTTTTAGGCAGTTAGCCTAATTAAGCCTCCTAGACAGGTTAGAGTCCCCCTGTGGAAACTAAATTGAGTTTAAATACAGAATTATCTCAAAATCTATGAGCTTTTGATTGATGCCCCAGTTAATTTTGACAACTGAAGTGGCTTCCTGCTTATCTTCACTTTAGAAAGATGAATAATTATGGAAATACCCTCATTAACTCTTTGATGACTGTCACTGGAATTTATAGAAGTTATTACGCCTAAACTCAAGGCCTAGGAGAGAAAAATAATCAGCCTATTAGGCATATTTGCTTCAAATTTTCATCTTGTTCCACTTCACTGTCATACCCACAGGTACTGCCTGAAATATGAAATTGTGTGGCCAATGATACAAGAGGAGATTAAGAAAGAAGTCTCCACTCAGATGAACATGGCTCTCACCAGTACCAGGACCCCTTACATCTCAAGACTGTTTTTTAATCTCAGGTGCTGGGAAAGATTGAAGGGGGGAGAAGAAGGGGATAACAGACGATGAGATGGTTGGATGGCATCACCGACTCAATGGACATGAGTTTGAGCAAGCTCCAGAAGTTGGTAATAGACAAGGAGGTCTGGCGTGCTGCAGTCCATTGAAGTCCAGATGGTTGCAAAGGGTCGGACATGACTGAGCAACTGAACTGACTGACTGACCAACAGATTGTATTGTCTGTACCTTCATATCATCTCAACCTGAATAAGCAAGCATTCAAACACTGTAATAGAATCTTTGCTCTAAAGAAAGGGGTCCATCTCAGTCTAATAAGCAAGCATTCAAACACCATGTACTCTAAAGAAAGAGGTACATTATGAGGCACTCAGAAATAAAAATAAGAAAGCAAATAAATTTAAGGGGATAAAAAAAATTTTTGGAGTTAGTTTCAGATAGAAGAAAAAAGGGAATTAACCAAAATTATACAACTGAGGTTATACAACCCATGTCTAATAGGTTCATCAAGGCGTTGTTAAAAGTGCTCCTTGTATTTTCATTCATCATTAACCCTTTACAAATAAAATTTTCACTCATTTTACATTTTACCTCTTTTTGAAAATGATTCAAACAAGAACTCTGAAATATCACATATTATCCTCAATGTTTTCCTTTAGAAAATGAAGTCAATCATACTATCCCAGAGAGGTCCAGGGATGATCTTAAGTGGAAAAAGTATTAAATCAATATTTGTTATGTATAACAAACACTAGGCAGATTTGTCCTTCCTGTGCTTAGATCACTGAAAATGCAACTGGGGAAAAAGGAAAGAACTTTGAGGTAGAATTTAAAAAATTTAGATCCTTTCAAACTTCATCCTAAGAGCAAGTTACTCACTATCTCCAAGTTGAATCTCTAAAGAGAGTCCAGGGTTCTATGATCTCTGTGGTAGGCTGCAAAAAAGGTCCAAACTTGTCTACTCTCTCTATCCATGCCTTCTGTCCAGATGGTGCCTTCCCCTCAGCTTCTAGAGTTTTGGCTATAGGACTTGATTTTGAAAATATAATGTTTCAGGATTAATAATGCAGCAGCTCTAAAACCAGTTCTTCAGAGGCCTTGTGTGCTTCCATTTGCTCTCTTGCATCTCTGTCATCACTCTGAGAACACACCCAGACTGGCCTCCTGGAGAATGAGATGCACGTGGAGCAGAATCCAGTTGGCCAACTTGTCCCAGCCCAGTCCATCCTAACTCAACCAACAGCCACCTAACTCCCAGTCATATGAACAAGCCCAGCTACAAACAGCAGTGCTATCTAACTGGCCCCATGAGCAAGAAATGGTTATTATTATTTGTCATTGCAATTTTGTGGCTATTTGTTTTATAGGAATATTGTGGTGACAGATAACTGATACTGTTGCCAGCTTCCCAGGGCAAATCATGATATTACTATGTATCAGGAAAAATAATATAAGCAAAAACTGGTTTATAAATCATAAAACTCTTTCCAAAAGTATAATTGATAAAGTTATCTGGATGACCTATCATATTAAAAGCCTAGGTAAACTGTGCTATAATTCCTTGGTACACATATGCTATATGTTTAACCAATATTTCAGAGTGTGGTTTTACACAATTTATTCATTTATTTATTCATGTATAAGAAGTCCAGAAAGATTTCAATTCCAATAAAAACACAATAAAATTGCCTATAAATTATTTATAAGATTCTCATATTGGTTTTTTAATAGAAATGTGTGTGTTAGTTGCTCAGCTGTGTCCAACTCTTTGCAACCCCATGGACTGTAGCCTGCCAGGCTCCTCTGTCCATGGAACTGTCCAGGCAAGAATACTGGAGTGGGTAACCATTCTCTTCTCCAGGGGATCTTCCCGACCCATGGATCAAACTCAGGGCTCTTGTATTACAGGCAAATTCTTTACTGGGAAGCCCTATAGTTCTAGAGAATGACAGCATTCATCTTATATGTCCTTAAACAAAAGCACATGTAAATCATTCCAGACAACTGTCTATCATATCATTCTCTTTAAGTCTTCTAGGAAGTCTACATCTACTTGCTAAGTATGTCAGGTTTTAGCAATCATTTCTTTCAGAAATATTACCACTTCATTACTTAAATCTCTTCTGAATTAATCTAAGATGCAATATTTTCCGTATTGCAACCAAAGTAAAAATTTAAATGACTTAAATGACTAATTGAGTTCTCACAATCATTCTTTTGTATAATCCTCAGGGCAACTAGCCTTTTTTGCCTTTAGGCTTACGAGCAATTTATTTTGTTTTTATGGGGAGAACATATACTCTAAATATATAATTATTAACCAAGAAAGCTTTTAATAGTCTATCAATGATTTCACATTTCAAGTTATAGAGTTTTTAATATATAGAATGGAAATACAATCCTTCCAAACTTGAAGGATTCCTCTCAGAGACAAAAATGCCCCAATATACCCCTAAGTACACTCTCTTGCATGTTCAATTATCTTTCTAAGTACAGTGCATGCATGCTAAGTCATTTTGGTCATGTCCGACTCTGCAACCCTGTGGACTACAGCCCACCAGACTCCTCTGTACATGGGATTCTCCAGACAAAAATATTGGAGTGGGTTGCCATTTTCTACTCCAGGGGATCTTCCTGGTCCAGAGATCAAATCTTTGTCTCTTATGTCTCCTGCATTGGCAAGCACGACCTGGGACACCTTTCTAAGCACAGCACCTGCTATGATAATAATAGTTAATGTGATCCCCTAAACCAAAATGGGGGAAAGAAGTGTATAACCTCAGGAATTTTCTAGACATTTTTGAGCAGTTTTTTAGTTTAGTTGCTCAGTCGTGTCCGACTCTTTGTGACCCTATGGACTGTAGCCTACCAGGCTCCTCGGTCCATGGGATTTTCCAGGCAAGAGTACTGGAGTGAGTTGCCATTTGAGCAGTTCTAGTGGCCAAAAGGCAAAGCTCAGGCCCCTCCCACAGTCATGATTGGTGGACCTATCATTGATGCCCAAAGGCAGAAGAGTATATAACATTCTTTCCCTTCTCTCCTACTCCCCCAAGTACTTTAAGGCTGCTTACTGGCTATTACTACCCCAAGAACCACTTTTTTCCTAGGAGATTATCCAACACTTGCAATGAGAGATTTTGCTTAATGAAGGCAAGGGACATTAAATAGACTATACTTTCATTTTCATAGGACAGCATAGTCAGATAGAATTCTAACAGAAGTGTGTTAAACAACTGTGCTGAACCAGAATTATGTTATATTTAAGAGTTTTATTCAACCGGTTAAATGTCTCACCTTATGTTAAACAGAGCACCCCTAAGAAATACCAGTGAGGTTTGTGTTCCTACAAAAATATTTCACTTGTTTTGGGCAATAGTACAAGAATTCATAGACATATGCTTTAATGAACCATACAGAACATCAAAATTGCTTCATTGCATTACAGTTTCACTCAGGCAGAGAATTGCAACCCCTAATATAGAGAAAAGGATACTTTTATAGAGTCTGGATTATTGTTTTTTCTTTTTTCTTTTTGCCAAAATACACAGGGTAAATTCTTCTCCATCCTATCTCTGCTCCCTGCCTAAGTACGTTAGGAAATATTTTAAATCAAACTCTGCTATGTGCCCTGTAATATCTATAAAGTGTGTGTGTGTGTGTGTGTGTGTGTGTGTGTGTGTGTGTGTGTGTGTGTGTGTGTATGAGATCAGTTGTCTTCAACTCCTTGCAGCCTCCTGGACTGTAGGCTGCCAGGTTCCTCTGTCCATAGAATTTCCCAGGAAAGAAAACTGGAGTGGGTTGCTATGCTGTACTCCAGAGGATCTTCCCAGTGCAGGGATCAAACCTGCATCTCTTCTGTCCCTGCAAGTGGATTCTTCACACTAGTGCCACCTGGGAAGCCCACCAACCAAGGATAGCTCAGTGTTAAAAACTCAGAGTAATGCTTGATTTAAACTTCTGTCAATCCTAACACCACAGTGTTCCTCAAAGGTCCCACGTCTCTCCTTTTCATCTTCTTTGGAGAGGCCACATCTTAATTACCTTTCCAGAATTAGTGAAATGGTCTCCTGACTGCCCAACGTGGCAGCAATTTCTTTAACTTACAAACCATCTACCGCCTCAGAATCAAAGTCACCTCTCTCAGTCATAGATCTGATGAAGTCATTCTACCACAAATGGTTCTTCATGTCCTTCAGGAATAAATCCACATTTCTTATCCTGGCATGAAAGGTGTTCCAAAATACAAACCTTTTCATTTCTATTTACGCCCCACCTTATATAGTTTACCACTCCTCAATCAGGGTAGTAATGAAGCATCTACTTTTCCAAGCATCAACTCTTCACTTTTGTGAAGAACAAAAGAGATGATGTGTGTCTCACAGGCTTAAAATAATACCTAGTGTAGAACAAGCGCCCAGTTAGTGTAAACTATTATTATCCTCATTCTCATCCTACTCTATACTTTCCATACCTGCCTTTTCTCTGCCTATGCTTTAAATTCATTTCAAATATCTCTTCTTTTGTGAAGTCTTCTTCATGATGTGTCAAAATTAACCTCGCCTTCCACTGTGTCTCCACAGCATTACCCTTGAAAATATCTATTGTATCAATGTTCAGTACCCTCTGTGCTACAGACAGTTCATCCAGTCATGCATTCATTCAATGCACATAGTATTTCAAGTGCCTACTATATAGCCAGCATTGTTCAATGTTTTAGATAATAAAAAGGAAACAAAAAAATGTGCTTCCTGCTTTCATGAAGCTCACATTCTAATGGGGAGAGATGGACAATAAAGTAAATAAGCAATACAACAGGTGTAACACAATGCACAGGAAAGAAGCAGGAGGACCAACTCTATATACCCAACTGCTTCTTCCATCCTGGAAGTTCCTGGTGGCCTGAGACCATCTCCTTCCCCTTTGCCTCTTATTGTCTAATACTGTTTGACATTGTGTGCAATGAATATACATTGGGTTGAACTTGTGTTTGTAGTGAAAATATTTTAGGTAAAAGGCTTACACTTTCTGCTTCAGTTGCCTCCTCTGAAAAAGAAATTAGTAATACTTATATTCATGTGATTGGGGAAATTAAATGAGATGTTTATATAATACTGATATTTTATACTGGCAATAAGCAGATTCCATCAGATGCCACTGTTGTTGTTTTTAACAAATGTCTTGTAATAGTTTATTCATAAGAACGTGACCTGGTGAAAACATTCTTTCTTTTTTTTTCCTTCTATTATGATATTTGTGGCATTTTTTTTCTTTTTTCTTTTTTTTTTTTTTACTTTATTTTACTTTACAATACTCTATTGGCTTTGCCATACGTCAACATGACTCCCCCACAGCTGTGCACGAGTAAACATATATGCACCCAACATAGGAGCACCTCAATATGTAAGACAAATGCTAACAAGCATGAAAGGGTAAATTAACAATAACACAATAATAGTGGAAAANATGTTATATTTAAGAGTTTTATTCAACCGGTTAAATGTCTCACCTTATGTTAAACAGAGCACCCCTAAGAAATACCAGTGAGGTTTGTGTTCCTACAAAAATATTTCACTTGTTTTGGGCAATAGTACAAGAATTCATAGACATATGCTTTAATGAACCATACAGAACATCAAAATTGCTTCATTGCATTACAGTTTCACTCAGGCAGAGAATTGCAACCCCTAATATAGAGAAAAGGATACTTTTATAGAGTCTGGATTATTGTTTTTTCTTTTTTCTTTTTGCCAAAATACACAGGGTAAATTCTTCTCCATCCTATCTCTGCTCCCTGCCTAAGTACGTTAGGAAATATTTTAAATCAAACTCTGCTATGTGCCCTGTAATATCTATAAAGTGTGTGTGTGTGTGTGTGTGTGTGTGTGTGTGTGTGTGTGTGTGTGTGTGTGTGTATGAGATCAGTTGTCTTCAACTCCTTGCAGCCTCCTGGACTGTAGGCTGCCAGGTTCCTCTGTCCATAGAATTTCCCAGGAAAGAAAACTGGAGTGGGTTGCTATGCTGTACTCCAGAGGATCTTCCCAGTGCAGGGATCAAACCTGCATCTCTTCTGTCCCTGCAAGTGGATTCTTCACACTAGTGCCACCTGGGAAGCCCACCAACCAAGGATAGCTCAGTGTTAAAAACTCAGAGTAATGCTTGATTTAAACTTCTGTCAATCCTAACACCACAGTGTTCCTCAAAGGTCCCACGTCTCTCCTTTTCATCTTCTTTGGAGAGGCCACATCTTAATTACCTTTCCAGAATTAGTGAAATGGTCTCCTGACTGCCCAACGTGGCAGCAATTTCTTTAACTTACAAACCATCTACCGCCTCAGAATCAAAGTCACCTCTCTCAGTCATAGATCTGATGAAGTCATTCTACCACAAATGGTTCTTCATGTCCTTCAGGAATAAATCCACATTTCTTATCCTGGCATGAAAGGTGTTCCAAAATACAAACCTTTTCATTTCTATTTACGCCCCACCTTATATAGTTTACCACTCCTCAATCAGGGTAGTAATGAAGCATCTACTTTTCCAAGCATCAACTCTTCACTTTTGTGAAGAACAAAAGAGATGATGTGTGTCTCACAGGCTTAAAATAATACCTAGTGTAGAACAAGCGCCCAGTTAGTGTAAACTATTATTATCCTCATTCTCATCCTACTCTATACTTTCCATACCTGCCTTTTCTCTGCCTATGCTTTAAATTCATTTCAAATATCTCTTCTTTTGTGAAGTCTTCTTCATGATGTGTCAAAATTAACCTCGCCTTCCACTGTGTCTCCACAGCATTACCCTTGAAAATATCTATTGTATCAATGTTCAGTACCCTCTGTGCTACAGACAGTTCATCCAGTCATGTCTTCATTCAATGCACATAGTATTTCAAGTGCCTACTATATAGCCAGCATTGTTCAATGTTTTAGATAATAAAAAGGAAACAAAAAAATGTGCTTCCTGCTTTCATGAAGCTCACATTCTAATGGGGAGAGATGGACAATAAAGTAAATAAGCAATACAACAGGTGTAACACAATGCACAGGAAAGAAGCAGGAGGACCAACTCTATATACCCAACTGCTTCTTCCATCCTGGAAGTTCCTGGTGGCCTGAGACCATCTCCTTCCCCTTTGCCTCTTATTGTCTAATACTGTTTGACATTGTGTGCAATGAATATACATTGGGTTGAACTTGTGTTTGTAGTGAAAATATTTTAGGTAAAAGGCTTACACTTTCTGCTTCAGTTGCCTCCTCTGAAAAAGAAATTAGTAATACTTATATTCATGTGATTGGGGAAATTAAATGAGATGTTTATATAATACTGATATTTTATACTGGCAATAAGCAGATTCCATCAGATGCCACTGTTGTTGTTTTTAACAAATGTCTTGTAATAGTTTATTCATAAGAACGTGACCTGGTGAAAACATTCTTTCTTTTTTTTTCCTTCTATTATGATATTTGTGGCATTTTTTTTCTTTTTTCTTTTTTTTTTTTTTACTTTATTTTACTTTACAATACTCTATTGGCTTTGCCATACGTCAACATGACTCCCCCACAGCTGTGCACGAGTAAACATATATGCACCCAACATAGGAGCACCTCAATATGTAAGACAAATGCTAACAAGCATGAAAGGGTAAATTAACAATAACACAATAATAGTGGAAAACATTCATTTTAAAGACTATTTTGAAAAATTTTAGTAAAGTATTGTTATCCTGGCCCACTTATGGAGAAGTGAAAATTGTCTTGTTATATCAAACTAGACACTTTTATGGTGTTCATTAAAACCATGTTTTACTCAAGAAATATTTTAAATTTTATAACAGATATTTAAGAAAAAGAATCAAATAATTACTTTCTGAAAGAGTTATTTAATAAAATAATCATCAAGTTCAAGAATAGTTAGAGATATTAACATAAAGAGTAACAGAAAAGACATCAGCCCCTCTCAAGGGCTATTTATGATAAGAAGAAACCTTAAAAATCTTTTGATCTAACCCTTTATTTTATAAATGAGAACCCTAGAGGAGTAGTAACTTGCCAAATATATCACAAAAAGTTGGCAGAGCAAGCACTAAGTTTCAACTTCCATCAGGCCCCTTCAAAGAAAAGGAAAAAAGCTCTGCTTTTTCTGCTTCAGACTAAAAAGTAGTCTGTGGCCTCACAAAGGAAAATAATTTCAGCCTGCCACACTCTATGACTTCTGAAGTACATGCATGTATCTACTTCCATAGTTTCCTGCCTACAGGTAAATATATGACATTAAAGAGTGGCTTTCTATTTTTACCCAAGTAATCTGTTTGAGTGCTTAAAGTTTTCCTTGAACTTTATTCCTACCTGGAAAGCATGGTGAACCATTTTCCTACCCAGCCCTTTATGCAGTGATCCTGCACATGGTAGCCAGATCTAAATATTTTTTAATATGCAACATTGCTACAGATGGCTTCTCCCTAAAAAAAAAAAGAGAAAGAGAGAGAGAAAAGAAAATCAGCACAAGAGAACACAGGCTTTTTTCCACATAATAAAGTCTTGAGGAGGAACAGAGAAGCAATGAAGTTTAATCTAGACATTGAATCACAGATGAAAGAATCCCATCAAATATTGACAAATGAAAAACATTCTAACAGGGTAAGTAAACAGTAACCTGCATAAAGTACCATAACCACCCTGACAACCAAGCTTTCACACCTACACTGGGGAAATTCAACAGTCCATTACAGGGGCAGGAAACAGACGTCCTGAAGGAAAACTCTATAACCAGTGAAGACAAGTTGATAAGACATTTGCAGAATCATCATTGCACACATGACGTCCCAGGTGTTTACACTTCTTTCTCTTCTAAGTGGCTCAGGGGTTTTATAATGAGGAAATATGAGAAATCACAAAAGTAATAAGCCTCTGTCCCACCTAGCTGTGAGGAGAATAAAATAAGGCCACTTCATAACATTTCTCCTTTAGGATATTTCTCTTTCAAAAATACCAAAGAACCTCTTCAAGAAAATTATTTGAGGAAAGGTTAACTTGCATTTTTGTTGCTCAGAATGAAAGGACAGTTGTTTAAGGCTAATAATATTGGCCATTACAAGCTAAAACAAATAATACCATTAGTAATAATATTTGTAATCATGCAGAGTCAGCATCTTCATTGCTCCCTCTTAGTCCTGGCCACCAGCACTTGCCTCATTTTCTGAAAGAGACTCCTACCTGCTCTCCCTTTCCCTGCTACCAACTGAGCCTTTAAATGAAAATTAGAGTGCGGCTTCTGTCTGCACTGCACAATGGTTCCTTCTTCCTCTTTGAAGAAAACCCAACATTTCTCCCTTGAGTAGTCTAAGGTCTTGCTGACCTGTCATTCCTCTGCCTGTCTCTCTAACCTCCCTCCTTCTCCCGTTGCTTACCACCATGGGGGAGGAAAATTTTACTCTCTTCCCTTTTTGGTTCTCAGGCTGATCTAATAATCAGATTAACATATGATAGATATGATATGATATGGTAGGGGAAAAAAACAAATTTAATTACATGTGTGTGGAGGCCCCATGAAAATATGGGACCTAAGGGCAAGTTGGGCAGTTGAGGCTTCTAGGCTGTCCTGAGCTATGGAATGGGATGAGGGCCTGGGTTTCAAAGGGGAGGAGGGCAATTCACAGAACAATAAATGTTCCTCCTGCTATATAGAGAAACAGAGAGGTCATTTAGATAACATTGGTAGATGGTGGGGGAATGGGGAATTAGTGTTTAATGAGGACAGAGATTCAGTTTAGGTAGGCGAAAAATTTGAGAGATGGGTGATAGTAACAGTTGCACAACAAAGTGAATGTACTTAGTTACTGAACTACAAGGTTAAATATGGTTAAAATAGTATGGTTTATATTATGTGACTTTTACCACTATTTAAAAAAATAATTTAAAAAAATTGTCTCTAGTGATAACCTTTTATTGGGCCAGGTGCCCTCTCTAAATTCTTTCAGGTACTTAAGGGAGAAATAAAGTTTTTCTTGAGCCTGTGGATCTTGATTGCTTTCCGCTCAAAATAATCCACACATCAGTAAGCCGCACATTTTGGGAAGGCTTATTCTGAACCCCTTCACTACTCTTCTGCCACACCGGCTGTTTTACTTTTCTTGACACATGGCAAGCTGTCTCCTACCTCCAGGCTTCTACCTTTGCTATTCCCTTGGCCTGGAACCCTTTACCTCCCAGGTCTCTGCTCTTCTCCCTAATTCGCCATACTGTAACAGTGCCTGTATAAATGTCACTGTCTCCTAAAGACTGCCCATTCACACTGTATGGAAAACCACTATCTCAGCCTTGAATCAATCTCCACGCCTCGCCTGGCTTTCTCATCTCCCTGGGGCTTTTCGCCTGTTGCACTTATCACTATCTGATAACTGATGATGTGCCTGCTTGGGCGCTCAGTCCTCTGACTCTGAGATCTCATGGACTATAGCCCAACCAGGCTCCTCTGTCCATGGCATTTTTGTTCCAGGTCAGAATACTGGAGTGGGTTGCCCTTTCTTCCTCCAGTGTAACTTCCTCATCCAGGGATGAAACCCCTGTCTCCTGTATCTCCTCACTGCAGGCGTATTCTTTACCAATGGGCCACTAGGGAAGCCCCAGCTGATGATGTAGGCTTGTGTTTATTTACCATGTGCTTATCCTTACACTAAGCAATCAGTAGTGTTAAATGTGTTGACTGCTTAGTCGTGTCCAACTCTTAGTGACCCCATGGACTGTTGCCCACGAGCCTTCTTTCTCCATGGAATTCTCCAGGCAAGACTACTGGAGTGGGTAGCCATTGCCTTTTCCAGGGGTCATGCCGACACAGGAATCGAACCCGGGTATTCTACACTGTAGGCAGATTCTTTACTGTCTGAGCCACCAGAGAAGCCCAAGCAAACAGTAGGACTTGTCTTATTCTATAACCCTTCTCCAGACTCCAGAATGAGGTCTGATACATAATAGGTGCTCTATAAAAAGAACACATCTACAATGTGCTGTTTTATTGATATTTCTAACCCTAAAACATACAAAACTCTACCTGATAAAGATCATTTCCATTTTCTTATCTAGGGAGAAAAGAATTCAGGGTGGTTATGTAACTTTCCCAAAGTCATATAGATAATAAGAGGCTGAGCTAGAAAGGAATGCAGATCTCCCTGATTCAAAAGTCTATTTTCTATTACACAACACAGTGTTGAAGACATCAATAAACTTTATACTAATGATCATAAATATATATATATAGAACTTACCAAGTGCCAGTTACTTGTTATAGGTACTTTATATGTACCAGCTCACTTAATGCCCTGGACAACCCAATGTATTATTGTTTTTATCTCATTTCAAAGATAGGGAGCTAGGGCTCAGAAAATTTAAGTCATTTTCCCAGGATAAAAAGTCAGTTGGTGGAAGAATTAAAATTCAGGATGAGGCCACCTGCATTTAGAATTCTAACTTTCATGCTACAAACTGAGACCAGATGCTTCCTCTGTGTCATTTCTAAAGTGAAACAGATGAGGCACAAAGTGATGTCAATTTCTCCACAAAGGTCACATTCCAAGATTCCCAAAGCAGCTCCTCTGTCACCCAAAGTGTCCAATCCCGAGAGCACACACAGAGCTCAGGACTGTCTGGAGAGGGCAATGATCTACCATGCTGGAAGCCAAAAAAATAGGAATAATAAATAGTATTTTGGAGAACATTTCAATTTATTTACGAACACTTTAGCATAAAAGTCCTGAGTTAATTTTAAGAAGGTATCCGTTTTAGATAAAATTGTCATACTGAAACCGAGCAGGACCTTACAGGGCTTCTAGGCATGGAAGTCATTCCAACAGTGGGAAGGGAGGAGATGCAGAGTCAAGGGAGGAGCAGCTAGGAAAACATAGTGCACCTTTGGGGTAAGGTCCTGTTTCCACCTCAAGGGATACACTTAACAGTATCTTTGAGCTCTTTACAGAACTAAAGCATTTTTCATTTCAGTGAGACATTCAAGTTTTGATAGCCTTAAGTAGAGAAGCTCATCAAGAGACCAACTAAAGCCAGATTAAAGAAATGCAGGCCCTGCACGTACCCTAATTCTCATCAGAAACCTCACCCTCAAATCATTGCTATAAAACTCTTCACCAAATCCCCCTGGGTTGGGACACACAGTTTTTAAGAAGCATGAGCCTGCTGTGTCCCTCTTTGCCTGGCAACTCTGTCTCTCAGATTCAATTTGGCATCAGTGCACAGAGGCTGATTTTTTGGCATCAATATCAGCCAACCTATTTTATAACCAAATGCTTTGAATTAAATTGTTTTGTGCAAAATCACTGGTAACTGGATTCCAAACCTATTTTCCAGATGAAAAAACTGAGGGTGAGGGCCGTTAAGAAGCAAATATCATATATGAAC
This sequence comes from Neotragus pygmaeus, assembly GCA_006410875.1. Taxonomy (NCBI): domain Eukaryota; kingdom Metazoa; phylum Chordata; class Mammalia; order Artiodactyla; family Bovidae; genus Neotragus; species Neotragus pygmaeus. Next base: position 251,642 of record SJYV01056033.1, read on the forward strand.
CCAAAATAAATTATTGCTTCCAAAGCAACAGAAGTAGGAAAGTTTGCAGGAAAGAGCTAACGAAACTTCCCCAAGGCTGCTATCTCTGGAAGGTCTTGCATTTGAGATTTACCTCTGTCTGGCCTCTGGGAACATGGCTTTTAAAATATTTATTAAGTGGTGTACAAACAATGTTTCTTATGGGGAGCACCCACCCTTTTTCTCTCTTAGTTCAGAATTTTATTGGGCATGGGTGTGTCTGTGGTCTGCTCCAGTGAAAACCCTGAAGTCAGTCACAAGTAGCCTTCCCTAGGCAGACACATTACATATATGCAGATGTACTTTTGCTTGCAGAGGGAGAGTGTGCTATGTGCTGCCCTTTCCAAGAGGAAGAGGGCATAGGAAGCCTACATGGATTTCTCCAGACTCTGCTGAATGTATTTTCCTCTCCTGATCTGGTTATGTGTCCTTATAAACCTGAACTGTGGGCATGAGACTATGATGTTGAAATCTGTGAATCTTTCTAGCAAACCACCAAGTGCGTGGGTGATCCAGGAGGGCCATGGACAGAAAATCAGTAAGAGAATGAAGAGCCTTGACAAAGACAATAAACCTGGAAGCCAAGAGGTTCACTGGGGCTACGCAGACTTCATAATCTATACTTGAGGAGGAAGCCAGCCCCCATGGCTACAGAGTTCACTGATATAAAGAGCATGAATATGCCTCTAATAAAGAATTGTTAGTATTTATTCACTATCAATCAAAACAAGGAGAGGAGGCTACCTGAACAACTGAAGTATAAAACCCAACAGTTTCCAAGAGAGTTAAAATTGCAGGAGAGAAATTGGCTTTTTTTGGCTGAAACTCTGCATACTGATTAACAACCCAAAGAGGCAAATTATTCAAATCTATCTCCCTAAAACAAATGTCATCTTTCCGGGGGAGTAAAGTGGTATGGAACTATATATAGAGTACATCATTTAAAATTTCTTTTTAAGGAAAATTCCTCTCCACTTTCCTTTGCATTAGATGTATTTGGAACCTGGGTATCAGCCAAAGCTTGTTTCAAAAGTGATGGCTAGCTATTCTCTTGGGTCTTACTTGATTCTATCCTGTGCAATCTATGTATACACTTCACCTTATGTAGTGCAGTCTCTTAATAGATGCCTACCTGATGGAAAATTCATTTTGGTATTTTAATAATCAAGATCACTTGTCCAGACACCTCAGCTTTCTTTTAACACTTCCCCCATACTAAGCTTTCCAGAAAGAAACTGACCTCCTCATACATGTACACACATATACACACAGGTACAAATTCCATCTATCAAGGGATATTTAGATTCAGAGAACATTTATACAGAGCTGGCACCATTCATCCCAAATGGCTGAGAGAGCCATTTAGAGCTAGAATGGTGACTTTCGTCATATAAAAAAGACCTAGGAGTCCAATACTCCCATCACAGTATTTACAGGGTTGTTATTTCACAAAGGGCAGGGCTAATGTCAAGCCAACAAGGGAAGTCTCCTTTCCATATAGTTAGATTTATTTTTATTGGGGGTGGGGGAGATGCTCAGACTGAGGGAAAAAAGGTCTTTCTTCTGAGTTAGCTAGGAGAAAAAGTGAATATAATTTAGGTCACACCATCACCTTTAACACTGGCTAAAGCCTATAAAAACCTCTACCTTGCCTTGGAGTCATCAAATTGACTGCATGTGTCCCCCTTCCCCCCGCCACCCCGCCCCCGCCTCCAAATTCATATGTTGAAACACAAACCTCCAACTGTCTCTTATACACATCTCTAATGATCATAAATATATATATATAGAACTTACCAAGTGCCAGTTACTTGTTATAGGTACTTTATATGTACCAGCTCACTTAATGCCCTGGACAACCCAATGTATTATTGTTTTTATCTCATTTCAAAGATAGGGAGCTAGGGCTCAGAAAATTTAAGTCATTTTCCCAGGATAAAAAGTCAGTTGGTGGAAGAATTAAAATTCAGGATGAGGCCACCTGCATTTAGAATTCTAACTTTCATNAAGTCCTGGAGTTTCAGCTTTAGCATCATTCCTTCCAAAGAAATCCCAGGGCTGATCTCCTTCAGAATGGACTGGTTGGATCTCCTTGCAGTCCAAGGGACTCTCGAGAGTCTTTTCCAACACCACAGTTCAAAAGCACCAATTCTTTGGCACTCAGCCTTCTTCACAGTACAACTCTCACATCCATACATGACCACAGGAAAAACCATAGCCTTGACTAGACGGACCTTAGTCAGCAAAGTAATGTGTCTGCTTTTGAATATGCTGTCCAGGTTGGTCATAACTTTTCTTCCAAGGTACCTACCATTTCAACTTAACCGAATTTTCCTCTGGAAAATGAATTATCTGTCAAGAAACTCTGAAAAAATAGTTTATTTTCCTGATCACTGAAATCTCTGAGCTAGAGGAAAAAAATCCTTTATTCATGGATTCATGGTTTATTACGGACGTGAATATAACTTTCACTCAGCAACCCATCACACTAAAAATTTAATTCAGGCTGGCCTGAACAATATGTTGGGATCTGAAGCTAGAATTGGCTTTGACTCATCCAGCATCTCCAGAATTCCCTCAGCGGCTCAGGTTCTGTCCTTTTATAGCCATGGCTGGCTTCTAAGGCAGGTTTTCCTCATGGCTGAAGAATGAGTGCTAGTTATTTTCAGTGTTCCATACTTCTTATACATGGAAAATTTTCAGGAAAGTAGTTCTTTCAAGGAGAAACAAAAAGTTTTTCAAGGTCAGTCCCCTCTAAAAATAAAAAACAAAAAATCTTCTTGAGTCTCATGGGCTACAATTGCATGTTAGAACATTCCAAAACAAGTTCACCAACAAGGGTCATGAAACTGTGTTGACTGATTCAAACTTACCTGGAGCCAGGGACAAGATCAGCTTCCCTAGGGTGAATAAGGTTCTGAGGTAGAGAAAAAATATATGAACAAAAACTCAGTTTTTGTTAGAAAAAGTAAGTAAGTAAGTGTTAGCCACTCAGTCATGCCAGTCTGTGTGACCCCATGGACTGTAGCCCACCAAGCTCCTCTGTCCATGAGATTTACCAGGCAATGATACTGAAGTGGGTTGCCATTTCCGTCTCCAGGGGATCTTCCCAACCCAGTGATTGAACCCTGGTCTCCTGCACTTCAGGCAGACTCTTTACCAACTGAGCTACAAGGGAAGCCCTTGGAAAAAGAGTAGATAGTAACTGACTGCTTACTATGTTCCAGAAACTGTCCTAAATGTATTTTAAATGTATTTTAGTTATTCACAAGTCAAAACAATGCCAGGAGGTAGGTATTATTATTTTTATTATCCTTACTTGAAAGATAAGGAAACTGAGGCATAGAGAATTTGAGTGATAGGCTCAAAGTTTCAGAGTTCATAAGTGGGATTCATACTTAGACCTCTAACTTCATAGATTCTGCTGTTAGCCACTAAACCAAATTGTCTTTATGCTACCCACTACAGCTTCATTTTTTGGAATCAATGGTGAAGACAGACTTTGTAGTTAATGTAATTCTTGAATTGAATCCTAGCTCCTCTATGTATCAGATATGCAATCTTGGGGACAAAGACTTTTCTTTATATTGATTTATTTACCTGTGAAATGAGCAATATAATGACTACTACACAATTACTGGGGTTTCTCTGGTGGCTCAGATGGTAAAGAATCTGACTGCAATGAAGGAGACCTGGATTTGATCCCTGGGTCAAGGAGATCCCCTAGAGAAGGGAATGGCTACACACTCCAGTATTTTTGCCTGAAGAAGCCTATGACCAGAGAAGCCCAGCGGGCTACACTTCATAGAGTCGCAAAGAGTCAGACACAACTAAGCATTTAAGCATGCATGCACATAATCATTGTGTGATGAATAATACAATATTTCTTATTTCTCTAGTACATAAAAGGCATGTAATAAATGGCAGTTCCTGTTATTTTCTCTGTACAAACCTAACTCATATTAGGGCATTTGTAAATGTAAAATGTACATGATGACCATAAAACAATTGGTTATTCCATAAAATCATATTGCACAATATATTATATTTTAAATAATATAGAATATAATTTTTCCAAAGGTTTTTTAATAAAATCAGACCCACCTTAGTAAATATAAGTAAAAATATACTTCATGCAACATTTCACAAAAGTTTTGTTTTTCAGTTAAATAATCTAAATAAGAGTTACATATAAAAGTACCATAAGCATTAGATATCTTTTTGACTTCACACAGTTATAAAATTCAAGTGTTGGCACAAAACCAGGTTTTAACTTAGTGTAAATCTAGACAAAATATTTAAGAAATACAAGCCAACAAATCTGGAGAACAGTCTGTCAGCACTTAGTGATGTCAAGAATGTGTACCCCTGACTCAGCAATTCTCTCCTTGGAGCCTTTTCTACAGGTTGATCCTGGAGGTTTATGTTAGTTTTTTCTGGGGATGAGGGAATTGTAGGAAACCAAGGTAGACATACGGTAGACATAACCTGTGGGCTAAGTGCTGTGGTCAAAATTGATGATCTACATAGACAACAAGCACACAGCTAAACCCAAAGCCACAATATTGAGCTTGAAATAACCATAAGCACATTTGTAGTGGAATACTATTTTTGTAAATTAGAAACACATGCATTTACAAAACAATGCACATTTTTCAAGGATACACCCAAGGACACATAATAAATACATTAGAGTAGGTGAGTATGGAAGGAAGAAATTTGTAGTGGCAAGTGGGAATAAGTGCAAAGAATAAAAGAAAAGGGAAGGAAGAAAGTGAATTGTGCAAATTAATAATAACAATTTAGCATGAACTAAGGATTATAACTAACTCCAGTCTGTGTCTGAGGTCCAATAAAAACAAAAGAGAAAAAGTAAAGAAAAATAGAAAAGCAGAGAATGAGAGAAGAAATAAGGGAAAGAGGAAGAAAATGGAAGAAAAGGAGAACCAGAGGCAGGCCTAAATTCATGCAGATCGATTTAACATCATTTTTAATCTTTACATAGTGGTTCAAATTTGATTTGCATATCACCAAAGCATATTTCCTGAAGATGACTGCATGCATTATGCCTACTTATAGTAGGCTCATACAATGACTGCAGACATTTAGAAATTAAATTGATTGATTTAATCCATATTTCAATGAAAACTGAAAAAAGCAAATTATCTCTCTACCTGGCTTTGTGCTCTACTAATTCTGCTGAACGTTGGCTATAAGAGGATAGTTCCTATAGTATTTACCAGTCTTAATTTTCATCAGTCCTAGTTTTCAAAGCCAGAGAGAGCTCCTAAATAATAAAAGGGTAGAGTATGCTCATGTCTGCATACTTGTATTGGTGCACAAAGACTATATAAATTCTATTTCTCTTAGTTAAGTTTTCTACCATGGGTAGTATGGCTAAATTAAAGACATATATAAAGCATTAAGTGAAGCTGAAAAGGGCAGATGCTGGAGGGTTTGGGGGGAGAGTGAAGGAAGAGGATTGGCAAGGTAGAGAATTGACTTCCACACAAACACTATAAGAGTTAACCCTGACTCAAGGCTTCTTAAAATATCTACTGTTAATATCCAGCACAGAAATTGGAAAAGTAGATTATTCAGGTAGCAACCTTAGGAGAATAACCTACAGAATAAAATCCACTCCAACTTTGACCAATTTCCATTTGCCCCGATAAGTTCCATGTGTATTTATAATTAAATATTAAAANAGCACAGAAATTGGAAAAGTAGATTATTCAGGTAGCAACCTTAGGAGAATAACCTACAGAATAAAATCCACTCCAACTTTGACCAATTTCCATTTGCCCCGATAAGTTCCATGTGTATTCATAATTAAATATTAAAATTTCTGGAAATCAAGGAAAGAAAAGTAGATTTGAATACATTACATTTAAAACTTCTGAGTATTAACAATAAAATAAAACCTGAATGAGTAATAAGCATGTAGGCTGTACCTCTATGAAAAATATTAAAATCTTAATATAAAAATAAACAAAGCAAGTTCATAAGAAAGAAAAATAAATAGGAAATTAACAAACTCTTAATTTCATTATGTTGAAGACATTCTAAATAAAGAAGCAACAATAGAACATTATTTTTTAACGAATTAGTAAACGTTAATTTGTGGTTGAGAGAGTGAAGCTGTCTGGATACCTTTGCGTATATGTGAAGGCTTATGGCTGTGATCATTAGTGAGTCTTAATGCATTGCACATCCTCTGCTGTGGGAAAATATAACCTTCTTTGAAGATACAAAAATCACCTTCATAACTTTTAGCCACAATTTTATTTAGACTGCACAGAAAAAAGAATCTAATATAATCAACCTAGACTATGTGGTCACATGATTTGTGACAATGATTACACTACGATAGAGTGATGACCTTTTTATTAGCTCACTCTGGATCATTTCAGTAACATGGGAAAACATCATGATTCCTAGCTCATATCATATAGAATGTTTTAAGAAAGTTAAGTATTCTACATATAAAAGATTAAAAAAAAATAAAGATTCTGGAAAAAAGCATAGAACAACATCTCACTCTAATGGGATAGGCTAAATTTCTTAAATAAGATGTAAAAATAGCTAAATATAAAATTCCAAAGTAATAAGAGTACATGGATTCATAGACTTTGCTTCAAAGTTAGCTAAACTAAAGCAAATTTGTGAGTTCCATTATTATATCCATTGGAGATAGAGTATGTGATGATGTAGAAGGAAGAATGCATTGAAGGAATATTCATCCCCTTCTCTTGAATGTTGACTGGACTAGCAAACAGTCTAAACAATGAAATGTGGCAAAGGTGATGAGTTGCCACCTACATGANAAATTCATATGTTGAAACACAAACCTCCAATGTGATGGTATTAGAAGATGGAGACTTTGGGAGATATGTAGACCACAAGGGTGAAGTCCTCATGAATAAGATTAGTGCCATTATAAGGAAAGACATGAGAGCTGGCTTCCACTTTCTGCCATTCACATACAATCCAGGAAGCAGGATCTCACCAGACACCAGATCTGGCAGTACCTAGATGTCTTTGCTTCCAGAAATTGAGAAATAAATGTTTGTTATTTAAGCCACTCAGTCTAAGGCATATTGGTACAGCAGCCTGAACTAAAACACCTCATCATATAAGAAGTACAAGTTCTTGCATTCACAAGGTGTTCAAAAAGAGACAACCTCCTCCTTCAGTGAGAAGTGAAAATCTTCCTAAGAGATGGCAGTGTACCAAACTCCATGAGTCTGAAATCAGGGTTTGAGAGAAAGAAGGGGAGAAACGAGAAGGGAGGAGAATCAGAACTGAAAGAACATACATGTGGCTCACACTTTTGTGAAAGGTTTACCTTCAAGAAATCACTTTTTGTTACATGTCTCGATCTGTGCAAAGTAACTGGATCTAAGGGAAACTAGTGAGTTGGGATATAAATTGCAAAGAAAGGCTGAGACTTTTCCCATCATCTTCTGAAGACTTTGAGGTAAGAACTGGAAGTATTTTCCCCCACTGGGATTACTAAGGGTACCACTATAATGGCATAGGTCTCCAGTGGCAAAAAGAATCCCTCCTGGAAAACATATCCAATAAGACAAGTCTGCCCAGGTTGGAAGTTTCTAGAATTATAAATCAGGTGTATTCATTTCAGGGTGCCATTTTCTACCCTAGGCAGGAATGCAGTAGATACTTAACAATTTATTATAGAAGGAGAGCTGATTCCTAAATCTAAAATGCAGCCATTTCCACCTCTATTTTAGTCTGTTGAAAATGTATCCTTCTTGTAAATCCTTTACAAAGCTTTCTCTAATTCTCTGGATTATATAGTCTCTTTCTCCTTAGAATTCTTACTGCATTCCATTATCTTAATAATAATCATTTTAATCAAGGTTGAAATAAAGACATCTGTTTTTTTTGTTGTTCTCAACCTTTCCCTAGTCTAATCCATCTCTGACCCCACGTACATCTCCCTGTCCATAGGCTCTTATAGTACAGAGCAGAGTGCCTTACTTATAGGAAGTTCAGATATTTTTGTTTGATTTTATATTCATGCAAAATAGTGTATAAAATTTTTTTTTCTATTTCCACTTCTCACATGACAGGCTTATCCTTAAATAACATCACAACATTTATTTCCAATTTTATTTTGAAGAGCAAATAATTATATCATGCATATTCCATAGTCATGTTATAATATGGCACATTCTCTATTCCTTGCCACTAACAATAAAAATCTCTTCATTTATGAACATTTTTATGGTTTTGGAAAGTCTATTTCTTCCATCCTGTGCAGTAGATAAACATGTTCTTTTTATCTACTCACCTGATGTTGCACCTCAGGTCAAACTGTATATACTCCAGAGAGTTCCTGAGGAGAAAGGCTGACTCAATAGATGATTTGTAAATCCACATCAGCCAAAGCACTTCTAATTTCTCATTTGTAAAATGAGATTTAAAGCCTTCATCATTATTTATTAAGTGTCCACTATACCCAGGGAGCCTAATAAAAGAGATTGCATTCAAAGAGCTTTAAAATAAGACCTCCACTTGCAGCAATGGGACACGGCAGGAACCCTCACTGTGATCATTTCATTTTGAGTGCTTTCCGTATTAAAAGGTTCCAAGTATATATGTATTCAGGTGGACAGTTTTGTATGAAGGCTATCAAATGATTTCTAAGGGAGACGTGGTGCCAGAGTGGCAGAGAAGTACCAGGATTAGAGACCTCACAGCTGGAATAGTTGAATAACATGGGAGGAAAGACAATATAAGAGGTTAATACAGAGCATTAAAAAAATTGCAGAGACTAAGGCTTTCCCTTCACAGAGATATTAACAAGTTGTACACATCAAGACACATACTCTAATGACTTACCTGTGTTACCTATAAGAAGGATTCATTTATAACCACAGAGTACAATAACCACCAACTCTTTACTCAGGTCACAAAATTTCACCCAAAACCAGTCATGACCAGACTCCTAAATAAGTTGTTTTGTTTTTTTCCAAAAAAATTCCTAATTTTTCTACTTTTTACTTCAGACAATGAGTCAGATCCTTTCCAACCTTAGCTCCCTCATATAATTATATATATATATATATATAAAATAAGTCAAAGAGTATCATCATGATTTTAAAAAAATGATTCGTTGATACAAAATGAATCTCTTAGAATTGAGAATTCATTTGGCCATATCTCCTATATTCCTTTCCGTTTATCTGAGTGGAGTATTTTTTGTTTTCTTTCTCTATGGAATTAATTAACAAAACCCAATTAATTGTTTTCATGTAATCGACACCAGTGGTACAAGTACCAAAGAATTTCTAAGAAGAAGCTTCTATGACAAAGTCCAAGTTTTTCACTGTACAACTTTCTTTTTAGTTTTCTTTTCAATTTAGCTTAAAGAGGTATCCTTTATTTTTATTATTTCTACCCTATTTGTCTCATAGTCACAGAACTTAGACCTCAGAGAAACTTGGGAGATCACATAACCCAATTCATTCATTTTACAGGTAAGAAAAAGAAATGTATTTAATGGAGCCAGGTCCCATGATCCCAGACCAGGTCTTCTTTTACTTTTATCATCCCTCCTCCCCACTCTACAATGTTTCTAGGAGGAAAAGGAGTTTATTTCCAACTCCTTTCTGGAATGCAACTTCCAAAGATAACTACAACTAGAAGCCCCCATATAAATCACGTCTAATGATTTGGAAAGGGCGATGGAGTTTCACATTGAAGGTTTATCTCTCAAATCCACACTTCACATTCAGTAGTTAATACCTCTTAGGCAAATACATCCCTTCCTGAGAAATTAATTAATCCTGATTATAAAATTCAGTTCCCAAGGATTCAAAATCATATTTATCCAAGAGACTTAACTTAGGTAAATGGTTTCCTGTTAATTACCCCTTAAATGCATCTTCATGCTTATAGATAAAAAAAATTAAAGTTTCAGTTAAAACTACAGGAAAGCATGTGCTATTTTCAAAACATAGCTTCTAATGAAATTTTATTTTCTATTTGTCGAATATAATTTGCAGCTGTGTATAAACAAACTTTCCAATTGCTCTAGAAAGTCTAATTTTTAATTTCCTTAAATAAAATTCATGGAGTATGAAGCAAACAGCTAAAAGGAGATATATTTAAAAGATGCAAATTTTTATTCTGTTCTTGCCATACTTTCTCAAACTGAAGCATCTGGTGTCAAATTCAAGAATTAGCACTAACATTACAAAGGCATTGTTTCACTGTTGAGTAGTGAAACAGTGTTCCAGGAAGAGATAAAATCATCTAGCAAGCATAACAAAAGTAAATTAGAGTTAACATTAAAAGCTGTAAAAAAAAAAAATCTATAAGAGATACAAATGTTTTCTTGCTTATTTATGTTTCTGGTTTTATCTTTGAGTTAAAAGGAAACAGTTCCCATTATAAAATGTCATATAAATAACAGATATATATATTTATTTCTGAAATAGTATCCAGAAGGAGTAGCTTTGTGGTATATATTATTGTAGTACATTAAATATAATGAAGGGAGGTATGCCATCCTAAAATATGTTTCATTGCTGGAAGGATTATTCAAAATAATAAAGCTCAAAGCAATTTCAAAGATGCAATTTTAAAAAAATGATCCCTATCTGCTTTGTTTTGCCTAAAATCAGGACACTTTCTACCAAGAAGAAAGAAGTTAGCCAACCATTAGAGATAACTCTAGACACTTATCAGTCCAGAGATATTACCAGATGAGCCTATATAACAAACTTTCAACTAGCTCTTATATAGTCTCATCCGTATCCACAGTTTACACATTCACAGATTCAACCAACTTCAAATTGAATATATTTTCCCCAAAATTTCAGAAAGTTTAAAAGAAACTAAATTTGCAACACACCAGCAACTATTTACATAGTACTTACACTTTATTAAGTGTTTTGGTTTCTGTGTGGGGTCCTAAACTCATGGATATCAAGGGATGACTATATTCTATTTGTTCCTCCAATTAATAATCTTTACAGAGTTTGCTAGTCTAGAAATTGAAGGTCTTTTTCCTTTGTCTTGTTACCCCTCTAAAAATTTGCTATTCTTTCTTATCATTAGGGATTCATGGACTGTGATTTTATTCAATGAAAAACCTATTCCTAACATTTTTTTTTTAATTTAGACGCTCAACTTGCTCAGATTTAGCCAATAGGAAGCCCCTTCAAGTTGGTGCCTTATCTTTTTGATGAGTCCTCATCACTCTAAGTACTTCCTTACTTTCTAGCATAGCAAGGTATCTCAGGGTTATCTTATATTTTCCCCACACTGGCCCTTGATATCAACTATTTCTCCAAGGAGCCCTGGTTTCTTTTAGAGAATAGCTTTTAGTAATCAAGAAATGGGCACTAGGTGTGGTCACTGATAATGGAATGGCATTGCTTCTAACTGTTCAGTGAACAAAGCTAGAAAAGAGAAAGCACATGTAGTGTGTACACACACACGTACACAATTAGTTCATTTTAATACCTCCAAATCTAATTCAATGCCACAGGGTTTATCCTGTTCTTCTATCTATTCCTATTTGTTTACTCTCTTCTCCAAGTTTAGAATCTGGGTTTCCATTATCCTTAATGTATTTACTCATTTTCTCAAGCTTACACTACACTAAAAGGAATTTCACAACCTCTAACTCATACCTCTGTGGCAAGCAACTATTAGAATTCAGTAGTGTGAAAGTGAAAGTTAAGTTGTGTTCAACTCTTTGCAACCCCGTGGACTATAGCCCACCATGCTCCTCTGTCCATGGGATTTTCCAGGCAAGAGTACTGGAGTGGGTTGTCATTTCCTTCTCCAGAGAATATTCCGAACCCAGGGATCAAACCCAGGTCTCCCGCATTGTAAGCAAGACACTTTACCTTCTGAGCCTCCAAGGAAGTCCTCAGTAGCTTGTGGGGTAGTAAAATTTAGATTCAATATAATGCACAAATGTTAAGGGTACAATTTGATGAATTTTTGACAAATGGATACATCCATTAGTATCCATTCCTAAAGACATAAAATGTTTCCACTTACTCCAGAAAGTTCACTGATGCCCCATCTTAGTTAATCCCTTTATTTTTCTGGATTTGTTCATTTGCTTAACCATAGATTAGTTCTCAAAATAGTTACCACTTACCTGTTCTCAAAATTTAAATGTATTTAATTACATAGGTATTTCTTTGTATACAGCTTCTTTCACTCAACCCACTCCAGTATTCTTGCCTGAAAAATCTCATCAGACAGAGAAGTCTAGCAGGCTACAGTTCATAGGGTTGCCAAGTGCTGGACACAACTGAGCAACTGAGCATACACACACATACATCCTACAATGCACAAGACAGTCCCTCACAACAAAATTCATATATCCCAAAATGTCAATAAAGCCAAGCTTAAGAAACCGTTATCCAACTCAAATTGGTAGGAGGGGAAAGAGATGGAAGCAAATACATATCCTGGTTTCATTAACTTACAACTGAGATGATTAAGTGTTTAAACCAGTGAAAAGTACACAATAACATGACTCAGATATAAGTGCCTAGGTTGATCTGAGGTCACTGGGGCTTCCTTGGCAAAAGGAATCTAAGCCAATGCTTTCCATAACTAAAAAGCAAAAAGGAGAGCAGGTTTACCTCTTACGAAAGGAGTCACATTAGTAAAGGGTTACTGTTCAAGCTAAATTAAAACAAATCAGTGACATTTCCCTCTTCATTATGGGCACAAATCTCCCATAAAAATTCAATGAAAACCACATCTGTGTAACAGAGATCAGAATGCAGCAAATTTCGGCTCTAACATGTTATCCCTTCCAGGGCTCATAAACCCCACAATTGTTGCTCAGGAACAGGAAGAATGTGTGATGAGCGCAGTGGCTCAAGCCAAATCCTCAATGAATCATCCAGAACAGAATGATTTCTCTAGTTTATTAGGCAGCTGAGAAATCTTAAGGTTCTGGACGTGGTCACAATTGGGGCAGAACTCCAGGGAATTCCAAACTGAAAGGGGAGCCACTGCACTAACAAAAACATTATTTCTCTCAGTTGTCAACATGGCCTATGTTTACTGTAGAAAATACAAAAATATATGAAACTATAAATAAAAATGTGTGCCAAGTTGCTTCAGTAATGTCTGACCCCTTGCAATTCCATGGACTGTAGCCTGCCAGGCTCCTCAGTTCATGGGATTCTCCAGTCAAGAATACTGGAGTGGGTTGCCTTGCCCTTCTTCAGGGGATATTTCTGACCCAGGGATTGAACCCCTGTCTCTTGCATTTCCCACATTGGCAGGTGGGTTCTTTACCACTAGTACCACTTGGGATGCCCTACCACCTGGGAATTAATAGATAAAAATCATTATCTATTAATTCACCATCCAGAAGCAATCACTCTTTGGCAGAGCTCCTGTCTATGTAATTCCTTTTTTTACTTACTCGAGATCTATCTGAATATACAGTGTTAAACTCTGGCTCTTTTATGGAACATTTTCTCAAGTGACTAAGAAAATCTGTGAGGTGTCATTTTGATATGTACCCTACTAGTCAGTTACCAGGTTTTATCATAATTTTTTCTCACCAATTTTATTTCTTATTGGACATCTAGATTGCTTCATATGGTTCACCATTCCAAATAATACAATGGCAACTATCTTTGTGCAGATACATCTCTCCACACTTTGTATTATTTTCATAGCATACAATCCCCAGTGTGTAATTGCAAGACATAATTTAGACCATTTTAAGATTCTATATATATACTTTTTTTTTTTCTGGTAAACATTGCATTAATTTACCTTGCCTGCTGCTGCTGCTGCTGAGTTGCATCAGTCATGTCCAACTCTGTGTCACCCCAGCAGTATATTTCCCCTCACCTATAAACCCAGCAGATTTTTAACTCTACTTGTTATATCAGGTACTTTGGTATTTATTTATTATATCTTCTCCCTCTCAAAGGCAGGTGACAGAAGAAGGGATCACATCAGGTAAAACTGTTAGGATTAATTTATTCTTCAGTTGATAATAATACATGATGTTTTGCTGTCAAACGTCAAGATAAAAAACAAAGAATTCTAACAGCCTAGAAAATACTGAACTGAAATTATAACAAATTTACCTTTTTGGGTATGAGACATTTAGGCTTCAGATGATGAAAAAAGGTCTCCAAGTACATCTGCTCTGTAAAGTCAAATATAATAAGTTTTTTAAAATTCAGTCTTTGTATGTGGGAGTAAAAGGCAACAAATCACCAATGCTATTATGTTTTCCTGTATCGTTGCTGCTGCTGCTGCTGCTGCTGCTGCTGCTAAGTAGCTTCAGTCGCTTCCGACTCTGTGTGACCCCATAGATAGAAGCCCACCAGGCTCTCCCGTCCCTGGGATTCTCCAGGCAAGAACATTGGAGTGGGTTGCTTTAGTGGGCAGAATTGAGCTGGGTCAACGAGTGTCAGAACAGATGCTGAGAACTAGGAAATGACCCACTTAGAGGAATGAGAGCTCTTTGATGGTCTCAGTTCAGTTCAGTTCAGTCGCTCAGTCATGTCTGACTCTTTGCGACCCCATGAACTGCAGCATGCCAGGCCTCCCTGTCCCTCACCAACTCCCGGAGTTCACTCAGACTCATGTCCATCGAGTCCGTGATGCCATCCAGCCATCTCATCCTCTGTCGTCCGCTTCTCCTCCTGACCCCAATCCCTCCCAGCTTCAGTCTTTTGCAATGAGACCTCTTCACATGAGGTGGCCAAAGTACTGGAGTTTCAGCTTTAGCATCATTCCTTCCAAAGAAATCCCAGGGCTGATCTCCTTCAGAATGGACTGGTTGGATCTCCTTGCAGTCCAAGGGCCTCTCAAGAGTCTTCTCCAACACCACAGTTCAAAAGCATCAATTCTTCAGCACTCAGCCTTCTTCATAGTCCAACTCTCACATCCATACATGACCACAGGAAAAACCATAGCCTGGACTAGACAGACCTTAGTCAGCAAAGTACTGAGTATTTTCACCTGTGTAGGACCAATTCCAGAAAAAAAAAAGTCATTTTGGCTTCTGTTCCCTTTTCACTATTCCCCACATTTGATTATGTTACACTAGCCATGGGAAGTAGAACATTTAAAACAAAAACAAGACAGGAAGAAAATACATGGACTTTAGGAGACCAAAAAAAAAAAAAAGTATCAATATATTAATAGAACATCAAGAGAGAAACAAATCCTTCAAAGTAGCACAGAGAACTAATGATCACGTTTGTCTTATCATTTTAACCTCACTTTGTGATCTTGAGATTCATCTTGAGGGCAAAGGCCACATCTCAAATTTCATTTCAGTTCATAGGAAAAACTCAGCATTTTACCCATGGTAGATATTCATAATTTTATGTTAATATAAGTTAATATAAAATTATTTACTTTTATACTAATAATTTTGAGATAAAAATTTATTGAGAAATTAATGAAATATTTATCAAATGTCTGCTATGTTTCCAGTACTATTCTAAGCCAGACTGGGGAAAGAGTGGTAAACAAAGCAAGGTCTCTGCCTTCATAGATCTCAGAGTCCAGTGTAAGCTTAAAATTTTATTGACAAAAGCAGACGCACTTTTGTTTGGGCCACTGCTATCCAATTTGATTTTTAGCAGTGCATTTTTAATGTCTATATCACATTAAAATATCACATATTTTGATCATTGAGACTTTTTTGGCATCCAGTGCAAGTGCCTCATTCAGCTTACCGTAGTCCCAGCCCTGGTGAGAAATATCTTTGAAAAGTTGACGAAAGAAAGAAAAAGAAAGTGAAGTCATTCAGTCATGTCCAACTCTTTGCGACCCCATGGACTGTAGCCTACCAGGCTCCTCCTTCCATGGGATTTTCCAGGCAAGGGTACTGGAGTGGGTTGCCATTTCCTTCTCCAGGGGATCTTCACAACCCAGGGATCAAACCCAGGTCTCCCACATTGCAGGCAGATGCTTTTACCACCTGAACCACTAGGGAAGCCCCCAGAGTTGACAAGATGATTATTGAAAGTTGAAAATTCTTTGAGGATGATGTGTCAAACATATTGGTTTGTTCAGGCCACAAAACTACAAAATTAGCTGCAGTAGCAGTCAATGACTTGTGACTGGACAACTTCTCAGGCAAAGAAAAGATATTCAACAAAAATGTATTGGTGCCTACTCCCTGATAGCTCAGTTGGTAAAGAATCCACCTGCAATGCAGGAGACCCCAGTTGAATTCCTGGGTCAGAAAGAGCCCCTGAAGAAGGGATAAGCTACCCACTCCAGTATTCTTGGGTGGATTTACCTCATGGCTCAGCTGATAAAGAATCGTCCTACAATGGGGGAGACCTGAGTTCAATTCCTAAGTTGGGAAGATACCCTGGAGAAGGGAAAGGCTACCCACTCCAGTGTTCTGGCCTGGAGAATTCCATGAACTGTATATTCTATGGGGTGGCAAAGAGTCAGACATGATTGAGTGACTTTCACTTTCACTGTGCCAGGCAATATTTTGGGACTGATGGCACTGCAGTGAGCCTGTTAACAGAGTTCCTGCCAACACACTGTTTAACCCTAGTTAGAGTCAAATGTAAGGGAGTAAACAATGACAACATCCCATAAGGTGTTATCAGACACTAGTAAGTGCTCTAAAGAAAGCAAAGGAGAATAATGGGATAGTCCATGAGTTGGTAGGGGGAAGGGGGGCGGAGTGCAGAGGGGGTGGCTAGCGGGAAGGGAGGTTGCACAACAAGTGTTATGGTGGATACATTGACTCGAAGGAGATAACAATTGAGATGAACCCGAATGATGGAAAAGAGCCACACACGAAACAATCTGAGGAAAAATTACTTCAAGTGGAAGGGATAGAAAGTACGCTTGGAGGTTTGAAGAACTGTTTTTTCCACTTTTGTTTTCTCTGAAACAAAAAGGACCTGTGTGACCAGAGTCGAAGGGATTAGGGAAAGAATGGTTTGAGTGAAGTTGAAGAAGTTGGAGAGTAAATCTTGTAGGATCTTGTAGAACCTGTGAGGAACTTAGGTATGTTGTTGTTGTTTGCTGTTGTCGTTGTTGAACTCCACTGGAAGTCACAACAGTGTTTCCTCTTGACTTGCATGAGAAAAAAATATTGCACAATGGTTTAGATTGGAATATGAATACAGGCTGCTTGGAAATATTGAGGTATTCTAGCAGACAGAGAGGACTGTGACTTGGACTACCTGATCAGTAGTGAAAATAGAGATAAGTGGACATATTCTGGGTAGACTTTGGTCTTTCTCCTGGATGGGTCCTCAGCTCCACCATTTACTGAGCAAGTTTACACAACCTTTTTTATCTCAATTTTCTCATCTTTGAGATGAAAGCAATATTTCAAAGATATTTCTGTGCCTATTTTAAAGAACTTAAGTCCTTAGGAGACAGCCTGGCACATACTAAAGTGCTCGAGAAATATGAGTTATCACTATCCTCATCATTTAAACATGGGGGAAGAAAAGAATTTTAAATGTCCTTTCAGTCTGGTCTGAGTAACTGGGTAGACAATGCTTGTTTTGATATAGCAAAGACTGGAAAGACACATTAAGGAAACAGGAAACCCAGAGAACTAGGTCTCCTAAGGAGAAGGGGGCAGGGGAAAAGACCAAGAGCTGAGCCCTCAATAATGTCAAATTTAGAACTGAGGAAGGAGAAAGAGTCAACAAATAAGTTTAAATGAATAGCCAAAGAGATGGGAGTAAGTAAGGAGTGTGGGGTGTTGGGGAAACCAGTTAAGGATCATAGCATTTTAACCCATACCCATTACTTTATAATGAATGCTCAGAGATCTCTTCAAGAAAATTAAAGATACTAAGGGAACATTTCATGCAAAGATGGGCTCAATAAAAGACAGAAATGGTATGGACCTAAAAGAAGCAGAAGATATTAAGAAGAGGTGGCAAAAATACACAGAAGAACTATACAAAAAAAAGAGATCTTCATGGCTCAGATAATCACGATGGTGTGATCACCAACCTAGAGCCAGACATCCTGAAATGTGAAGTCAAGTGGGACTTAGAAGCATCACAATGAACAAAGCTAGTGGAGGTGATGGAATTCCAGTTGAGCTGTTTCAAATCCTGAAAGATGATGCTGTGAAGTGCTGCACTCAATATGCCAGCAAATTTTGAAAACTCAGCAGTGGCCACAGGACTGGAAAAGGTCAGTTTTCATTCCAATCCCAAAGAAAGGCAATGCCAAAGAATGTGCAAACTACTGCACGATTGCGCTCATCTCACACGCTAGTAAAGTAATGCTCAAAATTCTCCAAGCCAGGCTTCAACAGTACGTGAACAGTAAACTCCAGATGTTCAAAATGGATTTAGAAAAGGCAAAGGAACCAGAGACCAAATTGCCAACATCCAATGGACCAGAGAAAAAGCAAGAGAATTCCAGAAAAACATCTACTTCTCCTTCACTGGCTATGCTAAAGCCTTTGTGTGGATCACAACAAACTGAAAAATTCTGAAAGAGGGGAATACCAGACCACTTCACTTGCCTCCTGAGAAATCTCTATGCAGGTCAAGAAGCAACAGTTAGAACTAGACATAGATCAACAGATAGGTTCCAAATTTGTAAAGGAGTATGCCAAGGCTGTACACTGTCACCTTGCTTACTTAATTTATATGCAGAGTAGTACATCATGCGAAATGTTGGACTGGATGAAGCACAAGTTGGAATCAAGATTGCCAGCAGAAATATCAATAACCTCAGATATGCAGATGACACCACCCTTATGGCAGAAAGTGAAGAAGAACCAAAGAGCCTTCTTGATGAAAGTGAAAGAGGAGAGTAAAAATGTTGGCTTAAAACACAGCATTCAAAAAACTAAGATCATGCCATCTGGTTCCATCACTTCATAACAAATAATGGGGAAACAATGGAAACAGTGACAGACTTCATTCTGAGGGGTCTCCAAAATCACTTCAGATGGTGATTGCAGCCATGAAATTAAAAGACGCTTTCTCCTTGGGAGAAAAGCTATGACCAACCTAGACAGAGTATTAAAAAGCAAAGATATTACTTTGTCAACAAATTTCCATCAAAGCTATTGTTTGCCCAGTAATCAAGTTTGGTTGTGAGAGTTAGACCATAAAGAGAGTTGAGCACCAAAGCACAGATGCTTTTGAACTGTGGTGTTGGAGAAGACTCTTGAGAGTCCCTTGGCCTGCAAGGAGATCAAGCTAGTCCATCCTAAAGGAAATCAATCCTGAATATTCATTGGAAGGACTGATGCTGAAGCTGAAGCTCCAATACTTTGGCTACCTGATGTGAAGAACTGACTCATTAGAAAAGACCCTGATGCTGGGAAAGATTGAAGGCAGGAGGAGAAAGGAAAATAGAGGATGAGATGGTTGGATGGCATCAATGGACTCAATGGACATGAGTCTGAGCAAGCTCCAGGAGCCTGGTGTGCTGCAGTCCATGGGGTCACAAAGATTCGGACATGACTGAACTGAACTAATACTTTTCCAATAAAATAAAAGTTAAAAGTACAGAACCAATTTTAACTTCTCCATAAAAATGCTCCATACCAATTTTAAAAGCTTGCAATGAAAAAGTTGAGGAAACACCTTGCAATTTGGTTTGGGACATATGTTCGTTCTTATCTTAAAAAGAAATCTTCAAAGCAGTTTCCTTAGAAATCTGTAATTTACTGGAGTAGAAGATAACAGATGCAATAAACAGAAATTGCAAGTCCTACCACTCTATATGAGACAAATTTCCCATGTTACTGCAAAGATATGAAAAACAATGCTTAACTTTATCATTCAGTTTAAAAAGATCAATACAAGGGATTGATAGAATTTTCTTGAAAGTTAGATTCAACATGATTGTTAGATAATGGAAAGCATTTTTGGAGAATGTACATTATAGAAAAAGTAAATAAATTAATGAACTCTTGCCTGCCAAGTGATAAACAAAAGAAAACAAAAAATCCCGTTGATATCATAACCTTTATTTCTAAACTAGCAGGACCTTCTATATGCAGGAGGTATAGGAATTCTTACTGTTAAATTAGTGATAAAAATCATAGATTAGGTAAGGCTAAATCTATAATTTCTAAGGAATTTTACCATTGTGCTCCTTAATTTTTACAGTTTTAAAAAACACTTTTAAAATCATGCCTATAGTTTGTATAGCATCACTTTCCCACGGTCAAACTATTCCATGTTCATTTACACCTTGCTTTGTTCACAATGCACACAAAATGTGATTGTTTTAGCATTGCATAAAACATAGAAGAATAAGTTAATTGAGTGCATAGAAATCAAAGGAATTTAAGGGGAGAAAAATAGTAATTCTATTAGCAAAATTAGAGCACAGAATTTGAACTATTTTGTCATTACAGGCCTAAAAAGGGCCACAAATTCAGTTTTACATTTCCAAATCATCACAGTAAAGAGGAGACAAAAATCAGAAGATTCAGCCTCAATGAAAAATAAAAGATGAGGAGAGGCATAGCTCTGCCTGATTTTAAGGCCTCAGCAAAATTTCTACAATAAGTCCTTAACATGTATATTAAGGACTTATATATTTTCTTGTATACATGTGTATATAGACATATATATATATATATATATCCATGCATATTATTTCCCTCATTCTCATAAAATACTTTCTAAGGGAGGTTTTAATCTTTAAAATTATCACCTTAATTGTCTTTGTATTTTTCAGTCTCTGTGTAGACATTTTAGCATTTTCATATCTTGGAGTAATCTTTGACTCCACCCTCTAACTCATCCTCCCACAACCTATCAATATCAACTCCTATTGATTTTTCTTCCTAAATATTCCTCAGATCCTTTTAATTTCTACTTCTCTTCACTGTCTCCACTAATGTCAATAAATATTCTCACAACTGAATTCTATGGCAGCCTTGCAGTTGATATATCACTGCTCACAGACATTCTCACCATCTACTTTATTTTTTTTTTTTACTTTATTTTACTTTACAATATTCTATTGTCTTTGGCATACATCGACATGAATCCCCCACAGGTGAGATGGTGTACAGGATTGGGAGCTCGTGTACACCATCTACTTTAAAATGCCACTCTATTCTTCTAAATCTCTTTACTTTGGCCTTATTATCTTAAGAAACAATCCAGGACACTAACACTGTTTATAAGTCCTTCGTAACAAGGTCCTTATTGTTTTTTTAGAATCATTCATTATTCCTCCCAACCTCCATTCTTTCTCTCAGCCATATTATAAAATTTGTCTCCAAGCTCTTCCTATCCTACCTCTGACTTTTGCACTGGTCCCTGTATTTGGAATAGAGACCCCCACCTCCACCTGACTCCTCCTCAGCATTTAGGATTCAAGATATTTCTCTGGAAAGCCTGCTTTGAGTTGCCTCCCCTTAGTCAAATGTCTCAATATAGCATTGTGTTAATACTTTCACTGGACTTTTTCTTTGTAGCCTTTATCATTCTTCATTTAATCACTGCTGTGATCTAAATGTTTGTGTCCCTGCAAAATTCATCTGTTGAAAACCTAATGTCCAAGCTGATGGTATTAAGAGGTGGAACTATGGGGAGGTGATTAGGTTATGAGGGTAAAGACCTCAAAAAACGGGATTAGTGTCTTTATGAAAAAGTTCCAGGGAGATCCCTACATCCTTCTGCCATGAGAGGACACAAGAAGCCTGAGACTTGGAAAGGGGCACTCACCAACTGTGCTGGTACTCTGATCTCAAATTCAAGCCTCCAAAATTGTTAGAAATAAAAGTCTATTGTTCATAAACTACCCAGGTATTTTGTTAGAGCAGTCCCAATTGACTAAGACAATCTCCTCACTTAGTACTCAGTTTTACATCTCTATGACTATCCTGTATGTGCTAAGTCACTTCAGTTGTGTCTTATTCTTTGTGACCCCCTGGACTGTAACCCAACAGGCTCCTCTGTCCATGAGATTTTCCAGGCAAGAATAATTGGAGTGGGTTGCCACACCCTCCTCCAGGGGATCTTCACCACCCAAGGATTAAACCCATGTCTCCTGCATCTCCTACACTGGCAAACAGATTGGGCCATTACCATTAGCACCACCTGGGAAGCCCATGACTATTCTTTACTCCAGTTTTATTTTTCAAAGTTTAGTCCTTAGATCACAACTAGGATACTTATTTTAAAATGCAGATTCCTGGTTCCTAACTATACCAGACTTAGAATCTCTAAGAATGGAATATAAGAACATGCTCTTTTAATGAACACCCTAGATCATGCTATAAAATATAAAGCCCCTATATAATTGTAAGTTTTGTACTAGTTACATTTAAAAAGATAAAAAGAAGTAGGTGAAATTTACTTTGCTTGTATGTTTAACACAATATGTCAAAAACATTATTATTTTAATAAGTAATCAATATAAATATTAACAGATATTTTATATTTTTATACTAATTCTTCAAATCCAGTGTGTAAGTGATGCTTGCAGTACATCTAGTTCAGACTAGCCACATTTCAAGTGCTCACTGGCCTCTGAACTAAAGAATGTTACTTGCCATCCATGTCTGCAAGGATTAGGTCATTAGCCATTGCAGTTGCTGATCTTCAACACCCACTGAAAGGAGTTCTGGAAAGAGATCAGGAATGAGACCCTCTGTGCTCTGGGAAAATCTGACATAACAGAGGTTCTGATAGTTAGATATTTTCAGGAGAAAAATTTTTGAAAGCAATTTCTTCACATCTTCTTATACCTAGAAAAGCATTAACATAGACCTGCTCCTGGTGGCTAGTGGCAACCTTCTTGTGACCAGTAGCATCCTTCTGCCAAGATGTATGCCGAGATTACATGTACCTCCTTCACAAAATCATAGATATACTGACCTTCTCCCCTGGTTTCCCCCCACCAACCTCTGCATAGACGTTCCTTAGAGCTGTCTGAGAGTTTTTCTTCTGTGTTGTAGTCCTCAGGAAGGTCCATCCAAATGAAACGGAACTCACAGCTCTCATGTTCTGCCTTGTTTTATTCGGTTAAGAGCCACATGTAGCAAGTAGCTGCCATTTAAGACAGAACAATACGGATGATCTGTCACTGGATACTGACAATTTAACTCCAATGAAAGATATTATAATTGCCTTTCAGATCATTTTAACTCATATATATGCCAAGCACATAGTAAATGATCAATAATTTCTTGTTTTGCTGTTGAATATTACACTTCTCAGTTTTAAAAGAGCATAAAATGATCCTGAAAAATCAAAAAAAGAAGTATTTGAGAGATGGCTTACATATGGCAAGTTGCAGCATCTCAAAGCTAAAATAAAAATGTTTCTGTTTCCACAGCCACTTCTATCATGACTGCCATGTTGCCCTCTGTTACAACTACATTGAGCCCAAAGGTATAATTGCCACTTGAAAACATCTTGAGCTGGGAAACATTGGGATAAGAAAATGTGGAAAAGGGGGGAGGAACCTAGAAGCAATAACGTATATCACTAAAAATTATAATAAAACACACACGTCCACATATACGTTTCAGCAGCATCCTTTTCTACAGCCAACATTTCCAAGGCCGTGAATTTAGCCTCACCTCTTGAACCATGTTCCCACTTCAAGGTTGATGATTATTACCCCAGAAAGAAAAGAAGTAAGGAGCTATGATCTAAACACTGAGACATTAACTATCAAAGAGTCTGTTAAATCTCATATTAACCTGGTAAATTCCTATTTTCTCACTTTCTATCACTTTCTAACAGGAAAAAAAAATTTAAAGAAGCACAGTGCTAATGTGAATTTTAACAAAGAAACTCATTTTTTCCAAATGTTAACAGATACTTTTCAAGTCTATCCTGAAACAGTAACACAGTAACCTTGAGAAAGGAAATGGCTGAAGAATAGGAGCCCAACCTGACCCCAACTTTGCTTATATCCATCATTTTTAATGTGCAAAACAGGAGTGATAAGGAACAATAGATTTTTCTGCATCCTATTGACTTCAATATAAGAAGGATTAAAAAAAAAAACCTGTCATTTTTCCATATGGTAATCCAATTCATGTGTTGTTTATGCTATTTGGATATGTGGAACACTTAAAATTAACATCTTCAAAAGTTTTATCAACATATCTGCACTCAAAGGGAGAGAAATTTATGTAAGAATGACCTCTGCTGCTTCGAGGGTCATGAGAAAAAAAGAAAGAAATGAGACATGCTGCTTTCAAAGCAAACTCAAAAACACAGTGAAATTCCAGCTCAGCCTTTAGTTTCTGATGGCTCACTGCTCTCCTACACCCCACATGTTGTGGAGGAAGCGGGTGGAACATGTATCCTTTCTATCTAAACAGGAAGCCACATAAAAAGCTTCTGACTAGATCAAAATTTGCTGAGGAATCCATCATCTCTTCATTGCTGGTACCTATTCTTCTGCCTGCTCTCCCTAGATGTTTTAGCTGTGTGACTGTTTTCTAAATTTGTACCCAGACTTCTGAACTCCCTTCTGTGCTCTCTTGGTCCTTCTTTGCTTAATCCCAAGGCATCAGTCTGAAAGCAGCTTTCCTGTTTGCCAATTTCTGGTCCCCTCTAACCTTGCTGTGGTTGTTCAGCCACCCAATCATGTCTGATTCTTTGTGACCCCATGTACTTCAGCACACCAACCTCCATGCTGCTGCTGCTGCTAAGTCGCTTCAGTCGTGTCCAACTCTGTGTGACCCCATAGACAGCAGCCCACCAGGCTTCTCTGTCCCTGGGATTCTCCAGGCAAGAATACTGGGGTGGGTTGCCATTTCCTTTTCCAATGCCTGAAAGTGAAAAGTGAAAGTGAAGTCGCTCAGTCATGTATGACTCTTCGCGACCCCATGGATTGTAGCCTACCAGGCTCCTCCATCCATGGGATTTTCCAGGCAAGAGTACTGGAGTGGGTCACCATTTCCTTCTTCATCAGGCCTCCCTGGCCCTCATCATCTCCCAGAGTTTGCTCAAGTTCGTGTTCATTGCACCGGTGATGCCATCCAGCTATCTCGTCCTTTGATGGCCTCTTCTCCTGTCCTCAATCTTTCCCAGCATCAGGGACTTTTCCAGTGAGTTGTCTGTTCACAACAGATGACCAAAATACTGGAGCTTCAGCTTCAGCATCAGTCCTTCCAGCTAATATTCAGGATTGAACCTAGTTATAGAATAAAATTACTGGGCAAGTTAACCTCACTCCTGAATTACACTCTCCTGAATGCACATCATGCGTAGTCTAACCTTTTGAGAGTTAAGCAGTTAAAAAAAAAAATGACTAGCTCTCTAACCGAAAGAGCCTCCTTAGCAATCTTGTGGGCAGATCACGTGGGCAAGATAACACCTGAAGAGAGAATCAGTCAGTCTGCACTCAATGGAGAATGATGCAAAAGGCAACCTCCTGCCTCAATCATTCACCAAGATTCTTCCCCCATCTGCCCCTTTATTTTTTTTTATTAATTAATTTATTTATTTTTTAATTTGACTTTACAATACTCTATTGGGTTTGCCATGCCCCTTTAAAAACTGTCATGACTGGGCAGAATCTTCAGAGTTGTCTCTGGACATGAGTCTGCCTTCTCCCCAGGTAGTCAGCTTTTCTGATTAAAGCTACTTGCCTCTCAAATGATTGGTTTTTGAGCAATGAGTTCAGTAACAACTCCAGCCTGGAGGGTGGACCCTTACACACCTAGTTCTGGTTCCACTCTGTGCTCTGCACCAGCCCACAACAATCCTGGCGCTAAGGAAATTGATGTTAAAAGAGCACCAGCAAGCTGTGGATTCCCAGTGTCAGTTTCAGGGACAATGCAAATAGAACCATAGGGGAAGCTGAGGAGACAAAAGTACTCTGAGCAGAGAAAGCTCCTGTGCTAAAGGATGAAGCACAGCTGAGGGTCTGTCATATTGACTCAAAGTTCCGACCCTGCCTCTGCCCTTTGCTTCTAATAAATATAACATGAAATATACACAGAACAGGGAGATATGTGGCAATGTGGAACCCAAATGCTTTTTCACTTCATTTCATGAAGATCTGAAACCATCCAACAAGGATTTTACAGTAACTTAGGTTAAATCTAGGATGATAGATAAGTTTTAATATTTGACTCCTGTATTTCTCCATCTGAAATATATCAGCCATCTCTTCTCCATTTCCTGTCACTTCAGTGTTAAGTCTTATAAAAGTTAAATAATCTCCCTCTAAAATGAGACTTATATAAGAGGATATATGTTCTTAGAGTGAANGATGATAGATAAGTGTTAATATTTGACTCCTGTATTTCTCCATCTGAAATATATCAGCCATCTCTTCTCCATTTCCTGTCACTTCAGTGTTAAGTCTTATAAAAGTTAAATAATCTCTCTCTAAAATGAGACTTATATAAGAGGATATATGTTCTTAGAGTGAACAATTGATCATAAAGCTTTACTCTCCAAAATGTGGCTGCAGATTGACACCAAACTGGGAGAGAAGGACTGAAAAGAGTTCAGTGTATATAGAAAATTATGAAATCGCTGGTAACTTGCTATGCCTTTTGGAAATGAAAGACAGACTGTAATACATTGAAGCATGAGTGAATAGGAAATATAGAAGTGGACACAGCAACTGTTCATTCTTTCAAGAGACTTCATAAGTTAAAAAAGGATCCCAAAGTCCTGGAAGAGTTTTAAGAGCAAAGAGATTTGGACATTGTTATGAACTCAGTGGAAGGAGTCAGTTAATTAATAGATCTTAAACAATAATAANAGAAGTGGACACAGCAACTGTTCATTCTTTCAAGAGACTTCGTAAGTTAAAAGAGGATCCCAAAGTCCTGGAAGAGTTTTAAGAGCAAAGAGATTTGGACATTGTTATGAACTCAGTGGAAGGAGTCAGTTAATTAATAGATCTTAAACAATAATAATCTTTTAAACTATCTGTGAAAGACATATAACAAGCAAAAATGTAAACTCTGAAACATAAAAATTACATAGATTCTAACCAAAATATAAGACTCCTTTTCCTACACACACATACATATCTATCTTCTAGGAAATTATAAACTTCATTTTAAATCTATTATAATCTTTTAAAAAAACACATGACAGTGAAAGCACTACATATCAAAACCAATGTGATGTAGGTCAAATAACATCCAAGAGAAAATAGGCAGATGAAAATGAAATGAATAAGAAAGAGGATAAAAAGCGCACAAAGCAAAATTCAGTTAGAGAAGGCAGATAAAATAAAAATCAAATAAGCATAAATAAAGTAAAAGAATATTAACTTAAGAAAAATATCACACCTAATGGTAAAATATTAAAAGGGGCTCTATTAAATTTAGAAACACTATCATTTAACATTATCCTGGAGATTTTAAGTCAATGCAAAACCAGACAGGAGAAATATGAGCCATAAACATTGAAAAGGAAGATAAAACTACTATTATCTGAGGATGGTATGATTGCCTAATTACAAATATGGGAGAGAAAGAGAGAGAAAAGTTTAAATATTAGCCTTGAAAAGAAAGTACCTCTTTAGTTGATTCTATAGGGAAGGAAATAAGAATGTGGCTGCAGAAAGCTAAGACTGGGCTCCCAAATGATCATTTCCTCTCGAATTAGATGAACATTTCCCAAGTGAGAAGAAGCTGGGAGTTGAGTAGAGACTTGAGAGTTTGTGGAAATCTGGAATAACCACACAGGTCAATGCTTTTTGATCAAATTTGGGGGATCCAGATGAATTTATACACCAAAAATTCAATGATGGAGACATCAAATATTTTTGCATTATTAGACTATTTGTAATGAACTCAGAAACTGGTGGAGCACAAAAATGTATTGTGTCTGGGACAAAAGAAATTTTCAAATAAGGGGTGAAAGAAAGTGGAAGTGATAGAGAACTATAGCAAATGCCAGAATCATTGATTTGCTTTGTCATTCTATGTAACTTTGCCAAATTATTACAAGAAAGCAAAATGCCCTATAGTTATCTTTTTTCCCTGTTCTTTTATTTTTGCCTGATCTGCAATATAGATGAGCTACTGAAAATTTGCATAGAATAATGTTATTATTTAACTGCTGAAATTGCACAATGTTACTTGCAGACCAAGAATAGAAAAGGTAAATATACATTACTTAAATTCTATTTACATGACTAAGTAAATGAAGATTTGTTTTTTAATCAAACAAAGCATTTCTGCTTAAAATGTATAAATGGAAGGGTATAAATAGAATCTTTCATTGTTCCTCACTGTTTTCTGTGAGGGTCAGAAATAATTTTTTTTAATTATCTCCTATTATCCCAGATACATATTGACTGACCTTTATGCATCCATGTATATATATATATATACATATATATATGTACACACACACACAAGCACAAGTATACACACACTCCCTTCTCTACATATGAAGGGCACTGATGTGACTGCTCACTACACAATTAAACACATTCCCTTCTCCATCTAATTAGACCACTAAAAATTATTTAAGCGTGTCTATTATATTTCTGTCTCCTTGCAGCACATAACAATACAATCCCCTCTTGGTGAAAAGTGTGACAATGGTAGTCATAACTTTCTATTACATTTGGAAGTGGTGGGTGAATTCACTGGGTGAATAATTTCAGAATTTCGATGGAGGATTTATGTGCCAAAGTTCCCATTTCTATTAACCAAATTTGTGCACATAACTCTTGTTGAACTCTTTAGAATCTAGACATCAGGAACTGCATTAAATCAAGGTTAATACCAATGCAAAGGTTGCTATGAATGTTCCAGATCAACAAAGGCAGTGGGGACACAAAAGGAAGCAGCTTTATTGGAATGCATCTGCAATTCAGTCATCTCATGTGAAACTGTGCTGTAAATTCGCAAGTATAATCTGTGCTGGAAATACTCAAGCTGTACTGTAAATTCAGTCTCACACTCTCTAATGGGAATTTATCCTGGAGATGAGTACAGTGTCTGCTGCTGGGCTGTGTAATTGAATGGGACACTCTAATTGAAAAAAAAAAANATGATATGGGAGACCAGGGTTTGATCCTTGGGTCAGGAAGATTTCTTGGATCAGGAAGGGAATGGCTACCCACTCCAGTATTCTTGCCTGGAGAAGTCCATGGACAGAGGAGCCTGGTAGGGTTATATTAGTCCATGGGGTTGCAAAGAGTCGGACATAACTGACTGACTAACACTTTCACGGCTCAAACCTAAGTCAGACAGCTCTTTCGTGGCAAGATGGGATACGAAGTTGGGGTTTTTTCAACCACTCCATGTTCTCTTAAAAAGCAGGGGTGGTCCAGGCTTACACAGAGCACAGACTTGGAACCACACGAAGACAGAAGCCGCCTTCTGTGCCAGACACAGCTCCTCCCCTCCCGTAGCTCTTCCCCATGAACTGGTGCTCAGACCCTGGGAGACAGAGTGGCTTGCTTTCACCTTAATTACTGCAGCAATTTGCTAAATTTTGTTTTTCCCTTTTTAAGAGTGTTAATCAATTTTAGCTCAGAATAGATTGGAATGGCACACAAATTGCCACGACAATCCCCAAATGCTAAATTCTCAACATCTCGATCAACCTCAGAGTCTGAAATACGGGAAAATCAGAAACTCTGGCAGGCATCTCAGTGATCTATTTAAAATGTTATGGGTCTGAAATGAAAAGATAATGGCTTTATGAGGCTTGGAACAAGCAATTTGCTAAAATCAGCCTCATGCTTAGGTGTTTAGTCCTTCCCAAGGTGACTGGAGATGGAGCAGCCACAATTTCTGCAAAGTTACGTGTTCCACTAATAACAGCAATTTGTAAAATCCACTAGCAGTGCAGGGTAACAACCAATGCACCAGAAATACAGAATAGAACAGGACGTGTTCCCAGCCCCGTCCCCCATGAAGAAGGTTCTAAACTAAAGCAGTAGTTGGACAAGTGAACAGAGAAGATCTTCCTCTTCCCTGAGGGAGTCACAGAAAGATCTCAGAGCAGGTGGCCATTGAGCTGAGACCTGAAGGGTGAGTGGAGTGGTGACAAAGTAGCTGGGAGGGCATGTCGGATAGAAGGAAAGGCTCAAACACAGGAAGGAGGGCAGAGAGCCCAGAGGTGGTTTCTTAGAGCTAAGTAAGTGAATTTGCAGGAACAGCCAGAGACGAGACTGGAAGGAGGGTCTAGAGCCAGAATATGAAGGGCGTTTTAATCAGACTGTGAAACTCAAGCTTGACACAGACCACGTGGTATCACGGCAGGATTTCAAGCAAGGTAATGATATGGCCAAATGATCTTCATTTGGCTGAAACCTTCTGGCCCAACATAATCCTTAATATTTATTCAGCCTAATCTTGTGGGGGTTATTTGGCCATGCCACATGGCATGAAGGATCTTAGTTCCTCAATAAGGGATCAGACTTGTGGCCCCTGCAGTGGAAGTGCAGAGTCTGCACCAATGGACTGCTAGGGAATTCTCTATTCAGCATAGTCTTTATTTATTTATTTATTTTTTTAATTTATTTTTATTTATTTATTTATTTATTTTTTTTTGGGTAATTTATTTATTTATTTTTAAATTTAACTTTACAATACTNATTGAAATTCAAAAATGAAAGCTGGCCAGAATAATAACTTAATTTGATTAGACACATATTACTTTTTCATAATCTTAGACACTAACTTCAAGTAATGGTAGTTTACTATATCAGTGAACTTATATAAGTTTAGGAAGAACCTACTCTATAAAAATAAAAATATACATTTGTGTTATACTTAATGGTGGTAACTCCATCCATATCTGTTTTTAATTAAACCAAAGTTATTAAAGTAGTCTTATCTGCCAAAGACTTACCATAATTATATGAACTGGAATTCTTAAAATATTTCTGAGTTAGTTTCTATAAACACACCTCTTTTTTTCACACTGAAAATATTTGAGGTCAATTTCCCTAACTTCTGGGAATTTTAGGAATATTCAATTTATATAAGTACTATTTTTATCTCCAGGCCATCAAATGAAATTCTTTTAAGATATTTTGTAATTCAATTTAGTAATAGTATCCAGAGATAGAAAAATATTATACACTCACCCAATGAACGGTTAAAGTCTTTTTTAAATCAAAGACCTAAAACCATACAAAGAAAGAGAAAGCATATGACTTTAATTCTAAAATCTGGCCATGAATCAAGCATAAACACAGAAGTACAGACCGACAAAAGAGCTGTATTCTTTCCAGTGGGTACAAATTCTTAATTGATTTGACCTCAAAGTAGACTGAGAGAGAAACACAATGACTAACAAATCAGATTCTCTGTTGTCTTTTACCCAATAGAAACAGGATCTCTTCAAACCATTAATCTGTTTTCAAAGATCACCAAATTTTCAAATCATAAAAACAAAAGCCAGCACCAGAAATCAAAACAGTACTCACAGTCAATAATGGGGACTTCCCTGGTGGTCCAGTGGTTAAGAATCCACCTTCCAATGCAGGGGACAGGGTTGATCCCTGTCAGGAAACTAAGATCCCATGTGCCGTGGAGCAACTCAGCCTGGAGTACTGCAACAACTAAGCCTGCCTGCTCCCCTGCTCTGGAGCCCAAGCTCTGCAACTAGAGAGAATCCTGCACGTTCCACAAAGATCCCACATTCTGCAACTAAGAGAAGATGCAGCCAAAAGTAAAAATAAATTAAAAATTAATTGTTTAAAAAGAATCAATATTAAATCCTTATCACGGTACCAGTGGACAAGGGTCCAGAGCACAGAACCAGGAGTTGGACTCACTGTTATGGACCCAGACAGTCAGTCAAGAAAGGAGCACAGAGGGCTTGGAGAAAACTCTTTATCTGGGTGAAAAAAAAGAGAATTTGCCCAGAGGACCAATTCAATCCAAGTCCTTCTGGCACCAAAACTGTGAAAGACAAAAATGCACAAGACAATCATTTACAGTGGTTAACTTTTGTAGGTTTATATTTCCTTAAAGGTGTTTAACCTTCCCTAGGTTGTATTTATGTAGGCTATGATCTTATTTAGGTGGTTGCAATAGAGAGAATACTCATTAGTGAGAAGCATCTCAAAGGAAAGGAAGAGGGTCTTGGGGTTTTATAGAGGTGAATAAACAAAGAGTAATCCACATATCTTAATGCGGTCTTGAGGCAGGATCTGAAGGGGCTTATTTTGGAACAGTCAAGGTCAAAGTTTTCTTTTGGGGTTAGCTCTTTTCTGGAACACAAAAGCTGGGGTAGGGGATTTCTTTTGTTGCTTTTTGGTAGTACAGGGCTCAGGAAAAGTGCAACATGTGGCTGTGTAAGAATCATTACAAAAGGTTAAGAAGACAGAAACATTCACAAAGGGGTGCAATCCTCAAGACAACTGTATTTCCCTTAGAGTGTAACATGTTCTGATCATCTCCTTGCAAACAAAACTGATTGCACATACCTGTTCTGAAATCCAATGGTCATTCTCCCATGATGCTCAGTCACACACCTATCTCTTGGTTCCACCTGACTCCATTCTGTTTTCTGCCAACAGCTTCTTAGGAGAAAAAATAGTTTTCCACTTTCTTATGCAGAAAAATTAAGCTTGCCTTTTCCATTGCCAACAGCCAACTCAGCTCTGGGCCTCCCTCTGCTGAACAAGATTTGGACAAAGCTCCAAAATGATTATTTGCCAGATCCTCAGTAAACTTTTAACACAACTTGACACCCTTCACTAGTTGTTGGAGAGAATAGGAAGGTTTCATTCCTCCACTTACAATTCAATAACCCCAGAAAGGAGAAGTTTTAAAATATGGAGGTCCTATTGGTCCTCCAAAAGGAGTGATTCATTATAGGAACCCTGTTATTCCTCCTTTCTAGGGATGCATTCAACTCTTCTGTGTTCCTCTAACATACTCAATGTACTTCAGTAAACTGCATCCCCACATGGCACCTCACACTTTGACCATGTCAAATTTCACCCCATCAAATGTACTGAAGCATGTTTTCTTCATCCCCAGATCCTAGAGAATGCACTCCCAGAAAGCATTCTCATAAATTAATTTTGTCAAACATTATCCAATGTTGGTGGCAGCCTCAGCCATAAATGAGACAAAAACAACTGCAGAAGTTCTTCCCAATTAATATAGTCCACAGAGAAAAAACAAAACTTTCACTCCATCTCCCCTCACTCCTGCCTGCATCCATAAACTGGGTGCTTCCTAATTGCTGCTTATGCAATTCATCCCGTCTCTCCCTTTCTCTCTTCCTCCCCACCCACCTCTTCCACTGAACAAGCGTTGCTCTCCTCTTAGTTGCCACCAATTCTATGGTAGGTAGAGATACAGAGATGTAGGACATGCCCATTGCCAGAGAAGACCTGCTGGTGGTCTGTGAAAGATCTGAGGCTGGGTGAAATATTTAGCTTAAGGATCAGAATGGGAAGCCCAGGTTTGCCTTGAGTGCATGTAGTATTCTGCAATTCAATTTCACCAGTAGTGCTAATCCCCTCCCACAGTTTGAGAGCACAGAGTGGAGAAGTGTGATTGTTTCACATCCTTAAACCCCAAAACTGACCACTTCTAAACCCCTTTTTTTGCGCCAGTCCTTACACATTTGTTTTAACCACCTTCTTCTAAGGCCACCATTACCTGAAGAGAGGCTCATTTCCTTCCCCCCTTGGTTTGCCATTTCAGTAACTAAATTAATAACTGATGTGTTCATAACTGATTTGATAATAAGGTGAGATTACTTAGAATTTCATTTGAACAGAGGTGTCTTCCAGATAAAAAAATGATTCGCTACAAAAGAAACGGTATCCTCTAAATGTTCACTTAAATGTTATATACACATATAGTATTTATTATAATCAATATTAATAACTTATTAAGAATTAACATGCCAGGCAATGTATTAAGTATTATTTGTATATAAACAAATTTAATACTTCCTGTGTGGAAAAAGTATTTTTTATTTTAAAAAGTTGGGGGACAAAGAAATTGAATAAGCTCCCAAGGCCACATAGTGAGTGGCACAGCCATGTCTCAGAGTCAGCATTTTTATAATTCCAAAGTCTTTTATCTTTCCAATCAACTAAGAATTATTAATTTAGATGTAATTTATATATGCACATATATACATTTATATATATTTATCTTTTCCTCAAGAGTATGAATTCTTCTCCAGGACCCAAACTTATACTCTTACTTTGGAAATAATCCAAAGTTGCAAGATGGAAGGAAGAAAGTAAAGGAGAAGAAAAAGCTGAAGGATTTTGCCACTGATGCTTGGAAGCATCAAAGTCCCCACACTCTGGAGTAGACTATCTGAGTCCTGTGAAGAAAAGAGAGGTAGAAGTTCACGTAGTTTAGCCTGAAATGCCCTAAACAGAATTAAGAACAAGTTATCCTTAGAGGATTTAGAAAACTCCAAACAGTTATGCTAAACAAAGTCTCCAGGTTTTTTTTTTTTTCATCTCTAATATTTAAATAATAGGTCTCTGAGATCATGAAAGGACCCAGAAAGTTGAAATTAAAACTGAGTTATTCAGAAACAACAATTACACAATATATCATACACATTATAATGCCATTTAATAAACATATTTTCTGCAACACAGAAATTCACATATAAGATCTTATTGAGATCATGAAGTAAAGAAATCCTATCAATTTCTAGGAACCAAAATAAGGTATAGAAAATCAAATAAAGGTATAGAAAATCAAATCAGTTCTCACTAATTTCGTATGCTTAATTTGCCTACAATCCTCATTTAATTTTTGCATTGTCAAATTTATTTTGATAAATATAGCAAACCTAAGAGTTTTCATTTTTCTTGTAACTTTGGTCTCACTATTCTCCCTTCTCATCTGGCAATGTAAATTGCCAATCTCTATATCCAATTTTGTTGTGGAGCCTCAGCTTTGTGATTGGGAAGAAGTTTCATTTGCAGGCAACATCCTAGTCAAAAAATTGGAACTAAGAGCAAATTATTTTTCTATGAGGTTGAAACTATATAAAGAACACATACTTAAAAAAAAAAGAAAAAAGAACACATGTCCACCAGATATATTTAAAAAGCAAGTTTTAACACCACCTTCTCTAAACCCTTAAGCACTTAATCCCTTAAACCCTTTCCACATGGGAGCTAAATGTAAATTCTAATCCCAGAAAGGCCTGGGCAGAGCCTGGCACACACAATGCCAGAGAGGAAGCAGAAATATCACACTTGTAGCCTCCAGAGAGGAGCAGTGACTCCTCCAGTGGGTCCTACCTACATCCACAGGAGGAACAAGGGTCTTTCACACCCAGCTGTCAAAGCAAAGATAGAGCTTTAAAGAAACCAAGGCTTCCTAGCCAGTGCATCTGTAATCTACAAATCCCTCAAGTACTCCACCAAAACCAACCAAGATTGTATCATTCAAACAGAACAAATTAGCACCTGCATGTTTATCACATGTAACCTAACAACTTCAACCAATATTGTTAAGATATTAGAAAATCAAAAGAAGAAACTTTCATTACAAGTAGCATTTGCCTAGAGGATGGGTGTTATAAAAGGTTTTCCCACAAACTCTACAGCAAGGAACATCACAGAAGAGAGACAAAATGACCAACGGCTAGCCCGGCAGCCCAGGCTCTTCCCTCTACTAGTGATTCTCTAATTTAAAATCTTAGATCCATTTTACATAGGTGCTTACAGATGAATAGCAAGCACTTTCATGCTTTTACATAAAGTGCATTTGGATTATTTACTAATAATCTATTAATTATTAGAAACTTATAAAGAGAATTCACTGTTTGCAAGGGATTTTTAGATTTGAACTTACTAACTTAAAGATATGAGGGGTTCCTTTTTAAGTATAAAGAGAGTTTGTCGCTCAGTCATGTCCGACTCTTTGCAGCCCCATGGACTATAGCCTACCAGGCTCCTCTGTCCATGGGATTTTCCAGGCAAGAGGAGTGGAGTGGGTTACTGTTCCATAAAATAATACTAAAGTTAATGCATGCTTTATATATGTTGCTGCCAACAGATTTCCTGCAATTTCTCTATTTTATTTCTGTCTAGTCATTTGTTTCCATGAAGTTATCATACACTGGAAAGTAATTGTTATAAGGTTAGGGGACCAAAGGTCCCTTTGATAGTCTCAAAATGGCCATGGCTTTAAAAGTTTGAGAATCATTACCCAAGAAGACAGGTAGCCACACATTTCTGTACAAAGAGGGAAACTACCCAATTATAAACAAAGCATAATTTTTCCATTAAAACTCTTTAAACTGGGATAGAATGTGTTGCTTGAGAAATTCTTTTCACCACCTAATGGACTTCTCATCACTCAAACCCTAAACTCTAACTTTGCCTCTCTCTGATTAGAAAATTGTCAGAATGCCTAAGCATACTTTATCCACACCATCTCGGGAAATAATTCTATCCAGTTGCATGGTCTTAAATAGGCCAAATATTCCTAAATATAGATCTCCAGGTGCAGTCACTATGGAAAACAGAATAGAGTTTCCTTGAAAAATTAAAAATCGTTGCCACATGATCCAGTAATCCCACTCCTAAGCATGTAGCTGGACAAAACTATAGTGCAAAAAGATACACATACCCCTATGTTCAGAGCAGCACTATTTACAATAGCCAAGACATGAGAACAACCTAAATGATCATCAATATATGAATGGATACAGAAGATGTGATATATATATATATAATATGTATATATATACACATACAAGCATATGCAATGGAATGTTAGCCATAAGAAATAATGAAATAATGCCATTTGCAGCAATATGGATAGACCTAGAGATTACCACACTAAGTGAAATANATATATGAATGGATACAGAAGATGTGATATATATATATATATATAATATGTATATATATACACACACAAGCATATGCAATGGAATGTTAGCCATAAGAAATAATGAAATAATGCCATTTGCAGCAATATGGATAGACCTAGAGATTACCACACTAAGTGAAATAAGTCATAAAGAGAAAAACAAATACCATATGATATCGCTTCTATGCAGAATCTAAAATACAATACAAATAAACATATTTACAAAGCAGACTCACAGACATAGAGATCAGATTTGTGGTAGCCAAGGAGGACAGAGTACCGGAGGGGAGGACTGAGAGTTTGGTGTTAGTAGATGCAAACTATTGTATCTGCTATAATAGAATGTATAAACAACAAGGTCCTACTGTATAGCACAAGGAGCTAAATTAAATATCCTATGATAAACCATAATGGAAAAGAATATGAAAAAGAATATACATATATATATATAATAGAGTCACTTTGCTGTACAACAGATATTAACAATAATGTTGTGTATCAAGTATACTTCAATACAATTTTTAAAAATAGAGATCTCTAGTCCTAGCCTTGCCACTGAGCTACAGATTACTATATTCAACATGATGCTTGATATTTCCCTTTAATGCTTAATAATTCCTTAAATATAACATGCTCAAAAGAAAACATTTCCATGCCCCTATCCACATACATTACATGCAATCCTTCCCTAGGCTTTTTCATTTCAGTAAGTTGCTCCACCCAAACACTAATGCCCAAAGCCTCAATAGAGTCCTAGATCAAGGTCTCATCCTGGCCCTCCCACATGGTTTGTGGTCTTCCCAGGAGTCCCTGCGGTTTTAGCTCCAAAAAATAAGCCAGATCTACTTGTTCTCCCACTTTACATTGATGTGATCCTGATCCAAGCCAACCTCAAGTCTTACTTGGACTCCTACAAGAACCTAACTGACTTTCCAATATCCACTTTTGAGCACCTCCTCTCATACCCTTCACACATGCAAATACACACACATGTGCACAAATACACACACATGCACTCTCTTCCCAGTAGTACTACAACCAGAGACATCTTCTCAAAGTGCAGGTAAGATCATGTCACTCTCCTACTTAACATACTCCAATGACTTACATCTTAAAGTAAAAACTCCTTACTTACAAAATTAGACATTGAGTTGATGAGGCTTAGAGGAGATTTTGTTCGTGAGGCTACAATGGACTTCCTTGGTGGCTCAGACGGTAAAGCTTCTGTCTACAATGCTGGAGACCCGTGTTCGATCTCTGAGTGGGGAAAATCCTCTGGAGANCCTTACTTACAAAATTAGACATTGAGTTGATGAGGCTTAGAGGAGATTTTGTTCGTGAGGCTACAATGGACTTCCTTGGTGGCTCAGACGGTAAAGCTTCTGTCTACAATGCTGGAGACCCGTGTTCAATCTCTGAGTGGGGAAAATCCTCTGGAGACAGAAATGGCAATCCACTTCAGAACTATTGCCTGGAAAATCCCATGGACAGAGGAGCTTGGAAGGCTACAGTCCATGGGGTCATAAAGAGTCAGACACGACTGAGTGACTTCACTTCACCTCACCTGTTCTTGAGGCTATAATGGATTTAGACTTTTGGGAACTTGAAATGGTATAAATAAACTTTGCAAGTGGAACAAACATGAATCTTTGGGGGCTAGAAGGAAGACTATGTTAAAATAGAGCAACAGCCATCCAAATTTTCTCCATAACCTGTGAATATGTTATCTTCTATGGTAAAAGGAACTTTGCTGATGAGATTAAATTAAGGATTTTGAGATGACAGGATTATCCTGGATTATCTAAGTGATATAATATAATATCTAAGTGATATATATAATAATATAATCACAACTGTCTTTTATAAGGGAAAAGAGGGAGGAAGACAGAGTTAGAGAAGGAAATGGAAACAATGCAAGCAGAGATCAGAGGTGGGGTGTAGGGGAGGTGATTTGGGGAAGGAGCCACTAACCAATAAATGCAGTGACTTCTAGAAGCTAGAAAAGGCAAGAAAATGGATCCTCCTCTAGAGCCTGCAGAAGGAATGCGGATCTGACAACACCTTAATTTTTGCTCAAAATAACTGACTTTAGACTCTTGAACTTCAGACTGTAAGATAATTAAGTTTGTTTTTAAGACAATTTATGACAGTTTATTACAACTACAATAGGAAATTAATACAGACCCTCATAAAGAAGGCTATTTGATGTGTGTGCCTGTGTGTATATGTCAACAAAATTTACTTTCATACTGTATTCTTACAAATTTGGGTTTTAGGTGATTTCTCTAATCTGTTCTTATTGAGTATTTTGTTGGAAAACTATCTAATAGCCAAAAAAGAAAAATAAAAACTTTTCAATCACTCCAAAGAGAAAACTAGAATGAGCTCACTCATAATACAAAAAGTTTTTTGAATTATCTCATTTTAGCTTAAGAATTTATATGAATAGTTTTTACCCTATAATAAATGCATGTTTGTTTAACTTTAAGAAAATGAGATTTTAAATTTCCATCAGGTGAAATAATTCCATATTCCCCATTTGTATTTTTTTTCAGTAGCTCCTTGTTGGTTATCTATTTTACCATTTTTCTTATTAATGTATACATGGTCACATTTATGAATTTTAGAAAATGAGCTAAATTAATACAAGGGGCACTACATATCAATTTACCATTCAATTTCTGTTTTCCTACTTGGTATCATTACATTTTAAAAATTCATATTTCAAAATATGAGAATAAAAATTTAAATTGTTAAATGCCAAGTCAATTACAAAGAAGAAAAGTCCAGAATTTGAGACTATATGTAGTGCCACACTTATAAATGTTTAAAAATCACCCTCTAAAAGGAAAGAGAAAAATATCCTAACAGCTTTTATCTATTTTTATGATATAAATACTTCCACCATTGATGATTTCAAGCTACCAATGGGATGTCACCCAGCTTGCAAAAGTTTCTGAAAGCTTTACAGTTGATTCTTATGAGCCAGAGATACTAGCTCCAGCATACCACCAGTTGTATGGCACACAATTTTTCAGCTACCAGTAGTTAAAAGTTGGGGTCTGTATCTACTAAGGAGTCAGGTCACTTAGGTCCATGAATATTCTTTTATCTCAGAAAAATACTCAGGCAACGATATTTTTATTGAAGTTGAACAACATGCCCTTCACTTCACTAATGCTTCATTTTTAATGTGCATAAAATGAACTGCCTTTCTTTTTGGAAAGACTACTTTGTGCTAGGCATCTAATTTTATATCTGTTAACTCTATTAATTCTCCTACAGCTCTAGCATCTCAAGTAACTCATAGTTTCCATAACTGACTGTCTGCACCTAACTCTCAAATCTTTTTTCTTATTGCAGCAAAACAGCCTTTCTTCACAATTGTTAGCTGAGTAGATTCAGCCGCACTAAATTAAACAAGTAGTAGATTTACTCGTTTTAGCCATCCAATCTTTACATTTTATTTCAATACCTCTTTTTATTGGAGGGAAAAAAAATGAAACAAATTTTGACAAGTCCCTTCCACATTA
Source organism: Neotragus pygmaeus (assembly GCA_006410875.1). Classification (NCBI taxonomy): domain Eukaryota; kingdom Metazoa; phylum Chordata; class Mammalia; order Artiodactyla; family Bovidae; genus Neotragus; species Neotragus pygmaeus. The sequence goes on from SJYV01056033.1 coordinate 291,950, forward strand.
TGATACAGCAAGCCTTCCACATTATCCCTTTCATTCTAAAGTTATCCATAAAGAAGCATTCAAACAACTATTTTCTAAAATGTATACTTTTGTCCCTCCCACCTCTTTCCCCTTAACCCTAATTCACAAGGAAAATATCAGGAGTAGACTGATGTAGGGTGAAAATGAAGAGGTGGCCTTCAATGCATTGAGGATTTCTAAAGCAGCTCTTCCTTTTATAGATGTGGCCCATCTGTGCACATGTCTGGACAGTTTTTGTTAAAATTTCCTTACTGAACATTTATTTATCCATGAGCACTTTACAAAATAACCTCTCTTTATAGATATTGTTATAAATATAGCAAACATAGCCAAATTTTAAAAGTCAGACTATTATTATCCATACTTTTATCCAAACAAGTCAATCTCACTCTCTCAATCAGTGTTGAAAGCATGCCTTTGAACACATTAGAATAGACAATGCTTCATAAGGGACTATTTTTGTTAGCTTGACTGCCTGGTTTTGCTTCAAAATAGATTCAGCCATTTCCATCACACAGTGATTCCAATTACAGGAGTGTCACCTTTCAAGGTGAAGCTGAAACTGACTTTAAGATTTTTAAAAATATCTTTCTTTTACTATTTGGACTTTGGTTTATAGTCTTTCTGGCCAGGATGTTTTTTCTTGAATGTTTTTCTTCTAAGTTTTCATGATTTGTAAATATTACTGCAAGAGTAACAAACTCATACACTGGCCAGTGAAGAGGGAAGTTTTTTTTTTTTTTCTTTTTTATAAATAAGAGATAACAAGGCTTAGGTTCAGCTGTGTTTCTGTGATGACAATTCCTTATTCAAATTTTTTAATATATTATATATTTTTACCTGTCACCTCATTCAGTAGTTACAGTTGGCCTGATGCTAACATGCTAGTTATTCCCAAGCTTATTATGAGGAGTTTTAGAAACAATGTCAAGTTTGTTTCACATTTGCTGATTTCTGGTTGCTGTGAATTTTCTCTCATTATCTATTATATTTTTAATGGTTTATCCTATACTTCAAAGTATTTCTTTTTCCTCACTGAATGTGTTAGCACAGTTGAAGTATTAATTTTAAATGGTTATACTTTAAGAAGATAGATAAAGAATGACTTTAAAGATACAGTACCCACACTCACAGATTCAGATTTGGGATACAATCATGTCAATCAGGAACCAGCCAAAAAAGAAGGACCTTCTACGTAGAATTATACACGAAGGCAAAATGTTCGGGTACAATTGCAGCAAGTTGAACTGATCTGTAGGAACTAAATTGTTTAGTATATAATCAAAAGTTTAAATACTTGGTTGAAAAGAAGCAAAACTATTTCAGAAAAAAAATGGCATAGAGCAGACATCCAGAGTACTCACATTCTGCTCCTTTACTCCGACTGCCAGTACCTGGATATTACATGGTATGGCCCTTTGGGCTCAACTGCACCATCTCAGATGGCCCATCTCAGGCACCCAGTCTTTCAGTTGTGCTCTTGTGTTACTTTCTCTTTCTCTGGCCTCTCAGAGCAACTAACAACCAATAAGGCATCTTGCTATTTCTGCTTGAATAAAACCATTAAAAACATTTTCTTAAAATATTTGTGCTGTGCAGGGTTAGGTCACTCAGTCGTGTTCAACTCTCCATGGACTGCAGCCTGCAAGGCTCCTGTGTCCTTGCGAACCCTCCAGGCAAGAATATTGGAGTGGGTTTCCATTCTCTCCTCCAGGGGATCTTCCCAACCCAGGGATTGAACCCAGGTCTCCTGCATGGCAGGTGGATTCTTTACCAGATGAGCTACCAGGGAAGCCCTTTTAAATGTTTAACCATCTTTAATTATAAACTAAATCTACCTCATTCAGTGCTATCAAGCACCAACCACTGAAGAAGCAGGATGGAAACAAAGTTTCATCATGATCAGGGTATCCCATTTCAAATCTTAAGAAAGACTGAGAGAATAGTACAAGATACAAGAATATTCTTTTCACCTAGAACTGTGTTTCTCGACCTTTTTTTAATAGCACACTCCTAAATACAAAGGCTCAATGCCAAAGAATTGATGCATTTGAACTGTGGCATTGGAGAAGACTCTTGAGAGTCCCTTGGACTAGAAGGAGATCTAACCAGTCCATTCTGAAGGAGATCAGTCCTGGGATTTCTTTGGAAGGAATGATGCTAAAGCTGAAATTCCAGTACTTTGGCCACCTTATGCAAAGAGTTGACTCATTGGAAAAGACTCTGATGCTTGAGGGACTGGGGGCAGGAGGAGAAGGGGACGACAGAGGATGAGATGGCTGGATGGCATCACTGACTCGATGGACGAGTCTGAGTGAACTCCGGGAGTTGGTGATGGACAGGGAGGCCTGGCATGCTGCGATTCATGGGGTTGCAAAGAGTCGGACATGATTGAGCGACTGAACTGAACTGAACTCAAAAACAAACTTAGACACTTTTTCCTAATTGCCAACCCACACCCAAAGGTTTAGTACTACAGATACATTAAGTATCTGTTTATGTACTGCATGTACACCTAGATAGCTAAAAGGTATATTTTTGACCTCCCAAGAAACAGTCTCCATCCCTTTGGTGCTATATTGCTTCAGTTGAAAATGCATTACCTAGATCACACTTGTTTAATATTTCCAGATTGCTTTTTCTATTATTTTTTATACACACACACAGATGCACATATACTTACTTTTATATTAAATAATTTATTAATTATGTGATTTCATAATAAACTTTTCCAGAAAAATTGACAGTCTGGAAATAAGCATAGGAGCCCGGGGACAAGCCTAGCCTAGTGAGAAACCTACTCTATTCCATTACTACATGCATGCATGCTCAGTAGCTTCAGTCGTGCCAGACTCTTTGAGACCCTATGGACTGTAGCCCACAAGGCTCCTCTGTCCATGATATTTTACAGGCAAGAATACTGGAGTGGGTTGCCATGCCATTTTCCAGGGGAACTTCCCAATTCAGGGATCAAACCCACGTCTCCTATGTCCCCTGCATTGCAAGCAGATACTTTACCATCTAAGCTACTGGGGAAGCCCCACTGTTTCATTAAACCCAATCATAAATATAGTAACTAACTCAGCACAAAACACCCATGGTAAACCCTCCATATGAATTAGTTGCGAAAGGTACACCTATATAGTTGGATGATCAGACTTAAAGAAATGAATCCTTAAAAGATTTCACCATAAAAGATTATTTTAGTTTTATACTGGATGATCTGAGCACACTTTTCTTTAAGTAAAATTAATCAGCATAACCTATTCATAATCAGTAAGTTATTTCAAATCTAAAAAATATCATTACTTTTTCCTGATAATTAGGCTGAGATTAATAGGCTCTCCAGATGTCAAATTAGATCTGGAGGTTCAATCAGGTCACTCACCAGAGTCTGTCCGTGATATGTGTATGTGAAAACCTCCTCACTGCTAGTTCTGGCAACCAAGTCCTCATTCTTCTACAATGATTTATTTGAGCTATTTAGAGGTAATAAAAGTTTATAATATTCAACTTCATAAGATCCTAAGTGGTTTCTTTTAAAGTCCATTTTTCAAACATATCTGTTTTATATATTTAGATATGTGCAAAATATTTTTTATTTAAAAATATTTTCATGATAAAAATGTGTTTCAACATACCTCCATATATTGAATGCTATTCCCCTTTCATATCCACTCATAATATGGATACAGATGTGTTAAATCATAGGTCCCTAAAAGGAAGGTTGTGCATTTTATACATAAAAAAACTGTGACAGGAAGTAAAGATAACACTCTCCAGTTCTGAATCTCAGAACCAGTCCCCTTCAAGTGACAGAGATGCGAGTAACCAACCCACTCAACTTCTAGGAAAGTGTGTATTTCTTCGTTAGGGAATAAAGAAAGACTGGTTAAAGGAAAAGAAAACTTTTAATAATAATTCCATATACAAATGATATCATTAGTATTTATCTTCCTCTGTCTGACTTATTTCACTTAGCATAATGTCTTTCATGTCCATTCCTGTCACTGAAAATGACAAAATTTCATTTTTTATGACTGAGTAGTATTCACTCATAAGTATATGTAAATAGATATATTTATATATAGATAGATATAAAAATATATATGTCAAAAAAGCTTTACAGAATTTATAACTTCAAAAACTATCATAAACAAAATGTCTCTTAATAAGTACAGTTCAGTTCAGTTCAGTTGCTCAGTCACATCCGACTCTTTGCGACCCCATGAATCAAAGCATGCCAGGCCTCTCTGTCATCACCAACTCCCAGAGTTCACTCAAACTCACGTCCATCGAGTCAGTGATGCCATCCAGCCATCTCATCCTCTGTCGTTCCCTTTTCCTCCTGCCCCCAATCCCTCCCAGCATCACAGTCTTTTCCAGTGAGTCAACTCTTCACATGAGGTGGCCAAAGTACTGGAGTTTCAGCTTTAGCATCACTCCTTCCAAAGGACACCCAGGACTGATCTCCCTTAGGATGGACTGGTTGGATCTCCTTGCAGTCCAAGGGACTCTCAAGAGTCTTCTCCAACACCACACTTCAAAAGCATCAATTCTTCTCCACTCAGCTTTCTTCACAGTCCAACTCTCACATCCATACGTGACCACAGGAAAAACCATAGCCTTGACTAGACGGACCTT
>SJYV01056033.1:297269-314811 GCA_006410875.1 Neotragus pygmaeus
GTCTGACTCTTGCGACCCCATGGACTGTAGCCTCCCAGGCTCCTCTGTCCATGGGATTCTCCAGGCAAGAGTACTGGAGTGGGCTGCCAATCCCTTCTCCAGGGCATCTTCCTGACCCAGGAATTGAATCTGGGCCTCCTGTAGTGCAGGCAGATTCTTTACTAACTGAGGTACAGTAGCTCGTACGAGCTCATAGAGTGGTAAGCAGTGGACGCAGGCCAGGACCAGCGGGCTCTGCCCCAGAGCCCTTGTCCTCACTGGGCCCAGAGTGGGGTGGTCTCCATCCGTCTCCAGCCCCTCACTGTGGTGCTGAGCTCCTAGTCCAGTTCCGGGGTGTGATGGCTAATGGAGTTGGAATGGGGAGCCCCGCTGAGATGGATGGAGGGTGGGGATTCAGCGCAGTGGGGCTCTGGGGACAGAGGCGGCCCCTTGGGCGCCTGGTGCAGGCTTCCTGGAGGCAGGGCCGTTGGAGCGGTCCTCGGGGTGGCGGCATTTCCCATGTGGGAGAATTTTTCACCACTTCTGTGCATCCTCACGACTGTCAACCTGTGCCCTTGTTTTCTGGACCTGAGCAGTTCTATCGGAACCCAGCTCAACGTGGAGGTCACCCAGACAGACCTGGCAGAGACGAGGGGAGTGGGAGAGGTGGAAGGAGCCAGGCACGGGCAGGAAGAGAGCAGAGTGAACTTCTGGCCTCAAAGTTTCGGCCTGGGGCACTGGAGGGCTGCAGCAACACCTCCAAACTTCCTCCCTTGCTTCCTCCTTCCTTTCCCCCCTCTACCTTCCTTCCAACCTCTAGCCTCCCATTCTTCCTTCCATCTCTCCTCCCTCCCCTCCTCACACTCTTGCACCCATCTATTTATCCTTTTCCCATCCATTCTTCCACTGACCCATCCATCCATCTAGCCACCAATTAGAGCTGCTGGGGAGTGTCTTGATCTGTTTGGGGAAACGGTGAGTTCCCTATACTGGAGGCATTCAAGCAAGGTGGCATGCCTATCTATTACAGGGGTTGTAGAAGGGAAGGGATTGGACCAAGTGACCTTCCAGTCCCCACCTAGGATCTCTGATACAGCCCCCCTGAGCCCAGGTGGTCTGGAGCAGGGAGGCGCTCTGAGGGCTAGGCAAGCCTCTGACCTACCTTCTCCCGGCTGCTGTGGGCAGTCAGAGAGCGGTGGGCTGCCCCGCGCAGGGCTGTTCTGTAGTTGCAGAAATTGCCCGTTGGGTCCATCTGGTGCTGCAAGGAGACAGGGAGCATTTGGGCAACTGTGTCCTGGGGATGCTGGTGGGCCCCAGCAGCCCAGCAGCCTTGCTCACCTCGAGGATGAAAAACTTGGCTGTCTTCACTTTGGCCCAAGTCTTCTTCAGCCTGGAGACTGGGCTCATGTTCATGCCCGCTGGAAGAGGGATGGCTGAGCTGGGCGCAGGGCCAGGCTGGCAGGGCTTCTGGGCTGCATAGTTTTATTGCTACACAGCTCCTCTGGGAAGCCCCCAGCGGCTGATCTCCTAATCCTCTCAGGCTACACCCTGATGAGGGCTGACATTTGGAGGAGCCTCAGCCTGCCAGATGAGGGGTGGGTGGCCGCTAATGGACGCTGTGTCCAGGCTGGCCTAGCTTCTGTATGTGCAGGCCCCTGTCCCCATGCCCACAACACGGGCCTATACTGTGACCAGGAGCCTGCTTTTGGTCCTCACTCACCCTGAATCGGGGTACATGCTGCCAAGCTCTCACCAAGCACATTGAAAGGACAGGGCTTGCCTCTAAAGGGGCACCTCCCCAGCACCTTCGGGGTGGGGTGGGGGAATTGGGACCCAGCCTGCACCCACCTCCTGCTCAGAGGCACATCCTGCCTGGCTGCTCCCACCCCACCCTCTCTAGGAGCTCTTGCCCCGGGGGCCCCAGGCCTGGCCGGCCCACTCACAGATGATGGCCATTAGGGAATTGAAGTTGCCGATGTTGAAGCACTCCCGGGCCACGTCGATGAAGAACTCAATCACCTGGGCCCTCTGTTTCTTCTTGGCCGGCTGGGGACAGGGTACCTGAGCCTCAGTGATGAGGAGTCCCCACCCTGCGCTGACCTGCTTAGGCATCTTGCCCCTCATTAAACTTTCCAGCTGAGATGCTTTGGACCAGGGTGATCTGCAGCCTGAGGACTCAGGGTCTCACCACGCCCCCGGGGAGGCAGCACAGAGTCCATTGCACAGAGGGTCAAGTGGGGGTGCTGGGACTTCTGTGGGGACCCACGAGGCGCCTGCAGCATGGGGGGACTGGGGGCCTCTCATGTCCCCCTCCTCTCAGGCTCCGTTCCAGCATCTCTTCCCTTAGCTGCAGGAAGCAGAGCCACCTCACCTTTCTTCCCAGCACCAAACAGCCTCCACTCTGCATGGGGTGTGGTGGCCACACAGTGACCCCGAGGCCCTGTCCCTTAGCAGCCCCACCACTGCTTTCTGTCAGCTGACTATGCAACCTCACCCCCAATGCCAGCTGAGTGTGCGAGACTTTGACCTCTTTGACGGCTCAGAACCAGACCGTGTCCTTCTCTGGCCGAGTGCTGCCTGGCTCTGGGGTGAGGTCCAGGTTTTGCTCAGGTAAAGCCCCATCTCTCTTGGCTCCCAGGCCAGGGATGCGACGTCAGAGGAGGCAGGGCTCACGGAACCCCACAGTGTCCTCTCTAAGGAGATCGCCTGCCTCCCAGACGTGCGGCGTGGTCTTTACTGCCACTGAGAAGTGTGTTGTGTTACTGGTGGAGCTGTGACACCTGAAACCTTCAGAGGGCTGCCGCCTGAGGTCCTGCTGTGCTTTGGAGGGCAGCCCCCACAGTGATGGCGACAGTGACCGGGCAAGGTGGACGAGCGGGCTCGACCACGGCAGGGTGTGGGTGTCCTGATGGGAGGCGCTTGAGCTTCTCCCACTTTCTCGATTGCAGGCATTGACCCCATAAGCAAACCCCTTACCCCCCAAGCTCTGTCTGCTTCCAGAGAGCCCACCCCAGTACATACGCTTCCTCCAAACTGTCCCTGAGACAGGGGGCCCTGGGCTTCATCTCACAGTGGAGGAATGGACTGGGGAGAGGGCCCCGCTGCCGTAAGCAGGGGAGGAGGCTCGGCAGGGCTGAGATCCAATGGCCAGCACGTCCAGCTCGGTGTTGCCAAGTCTCCCTGCTTTCTGGGAGATGCCAGGGACCTAGACCTCAAAGGGCGATCTCCCACTTCTTAAAGTTGGATTATTTCTACCTCTAAGTCCCAAGTGAGCCACACAGAATTCAGCTGCAGGCCAGGCTGCCCCAGGCACAGGTGGGAGAAGCAGATAGCCTACTCTCCTCTCCCTCAGCAAGCATCTCTCTGACTCCCTCTGGGACCGGTAGGTGGATTCATGTCAGGCTCTACTCAGGAGGAAATGTCTCTACAGGCAAGCCAGGTAACACCTGGTGTCCCAGAGGGTGCTCAGCCTGGCTCTGGGCTAGGAGACAGATGGGCTCATCATGGTCTTCCGGTTCCCCCCAGGGGGTTCCTCTCCAGCCCCGGCCAGCTTTGGCCATCCATGCCAGCTCAGGGTCTGGCTTCCTACGCACCATGCAGATCTCAGTAGCCACGAGGTAGCACAGTCTGTTGAACCATTTCACATAAGCTTCCAGGTTGTTAGTCTTCTCACTGAAACAAGGCTAGGAAAGACACAAAAACCATGCTCAGACTTTTTGTCAATAACTTTTTGAACACAAATAACTTTTTAAAAGTCAGCCATCATCATTATAGATGATCTCAGAAATGTCAAAACCTCAAAACCATCCACAAATATCAATGATTTGACATATCCTTCTAGTTATATTTTCTGTACACCTAAAGATGTAACTCTGCATGTAAGTTAAATAAGCAGGGTGACAATATACAGCCTTGATGTACTCCTTTTCCTATTTGGAACCAGTCTGTTGTTCCATGTCCAGTTCTAACTGTTGCTTCCTGACCTGNGTTTCTCATGATGTACTCTGCATATAAGTTAAATAAGCAGGGTGACAGTATACAGCCTTGACGTACTCCTTTTCCTATTTGGAACCAGTCTGTTGTTCCATGTCCAGTTCTAACTGTTGCTTCCTGACCTGCATATAGGTTTCTCAAGAGGCAGGTCAGGTGGTCTGATATTCCCATCTCTTTCAGAATTTTCCACAGTTTATTGTGATCCACACAGTCAAAGGCTTTGGCATAGTCAATAAAGTAGAAATAGATGTTTTTCTGGAACAGATGTTTTAGATAGATGTTTTTCTTGCTTTTTCCCTTAATAAGGTTCTAAATTATAACTAAACAATATAATGGAGTATTATTATTTATTTAAAATAAAAGGTAGCTTTTTGCATATGATTGCAGAACAATCTCTAAGACAATTAAGGTTTGTTTTTAAAAAAAAAAAAGAAAAATGCACTGGAGGAATCAACCTGCCTGTACTACAAAGCTACAGTCATTAAGACAGTATGGTACTGGCACAAAGACAAAAATATAAATCAGTGGAATAAAATAGAAAGCCCAGAGATGAATTCATGTACCTATGAACACCTTATCTTTGGCAAAGGAGGCAAAAATATGCAATGGAGAAAAGACAATCTCCTTAACAAGTGGTGCTGGGAAAACTGGGGAATCATCTGTAAAAGAATGAAACTAGATCACTTTCTAACACCATACACAAAAATAAACTCAAAATGGATTAAAGATCTAAATGTAAGACCAGAAACTATAAAACTCCCAGAGGAAAACACAGGCAAAACACTTGCTGACATAAACCACAGCAAGATCTTCTATGAACCACCTCCCAGAGTAATGGAAATAAAAACAAAAATAAACAAATGGGACCTAATTAAACTTAAAAGCTTTTGCACAATGAAATAAACTATAAACAAGGTGAAAAGGCAGCCTTCAGAATAGGAGAAACTAATAGCAAATGAAAAAACTGACAAAGAATTAGTCTCCAAAATATACAAGCAGTTCCTGCAGCTCAATTCCAGAAAAATAAACAACCCAATCAAAAAATGAGCCNTAAACTATAAACAAGGTGAAAAGGCAGCCTTCAGAATAGGAGAAACTAATAGCAAATGAAAAAACTGACAAAGAATTAGTCTCCAAAATATACAAGCAGTTCCTGCAGCTCAATTCCAGAAAAATAAACAACCCAATCAAAAAATGAGCCTAAGAACTAAACAGAGATTTCTCCAAAGAAGACATACAGATGGCTAGCAAATGCATAAAAAAATGCGCAACATCACTCATTATCAGAGAAACTCAAATGAAAACCACAATGAGGTACCATCTCATGCCGGTCAGAATGGCCTCTATCAAAAAGTCTACAAACAATAAATCCTGGAGCTGCTGCTGCTAAGTCACTTCAGTTGTGTCTGATTCTTAGTGGCCCCATGACAGCCTATAAGGCTCCTCCAGCCATAGGATTTTCCAGGCAATACCACTGGAGTGGGTTGCCAGTGCCTTCTCTGAAATCCTGGAGAGGGTGTGGAGAAAAGATAACCCTCTTACACTGTTGATAGGAATGCACTCTAGTACAGCCACTATGGGAGAACAGTGTGGAGATTCCTTAAAAAACTGGAAATAGAACTGCCATATGACCCAGCAATCCCACTGCTGGGCACACACAATGAGGAAACCAGAAGTGAAAGAGACACATGTACCCCAATGTTCATTGCAGCATGTTTTCAATAGCTATATGGAAGCAACCTAGACGTNCTTGGACTGCAAGGAGATCCAACCAGTCCATTCTGAAGGAGATCAGTCCTGGGTGTTCTTTGGAAGGAATGATGCTAAAGCTGAAACTCCAGTACTTTGTCCACCTCATGAGAAGAGTTGACTCATTGGAAAAGACTCTGATGCTGGGAGGAATTGGGAGCAGGAGAAGGGGACGACCGAGGGTGAGATGGCTGGATGGCATCACTGACTTGATAGACGTGAGTCTGAATGAGCTCCGGGAGATGGTGATGGACAGGGAGGCCTGGCGTGCTGTGATTCATGGGGTCGCAAAGAGTCTGACATGACTGAGCGACTAAACTGAACTGAACTTACAAAAGAATCAACTCTAATAATTTAACAAGAATAGATTCAAATATGAACAGATTGTTTGAACTGAGAGTAGACAAATTAGTTTTCAGAAGTCAGTAAGAGACATAAAATAAGCAAAAGGAGAATAAAATGAGACAAACACATTTGACCCAAGGTCCTTGACACATAGAAATGGTCTTAGGAAATTTATTCAAATACTTAATTCTAAATAAAGCGATAACATAAAGAAATATTTTCTGAATCAAAAAGGTTTTGAGGCTATGATTCTCGACCCTCTCTTACTACTCTCCTGATTAACTATTTTCTCAGCTTTGACACATTCCTCTTCTTCTTCAGGCTTATTCATCTTTCTCTTTAATCAGTCTTCCTTCTCCTCAGCATGATCTATTTCTGCTCACTTTATGAAGCTGTCAATGAATTTAAAATAGGCAGGCACAAAGCAAAGAGACAAATGTAAAACCAAAAGGAAACTCTTAAAAGACAAAAGGCTCAAACCCAAAGGACCTCTTTATGCATAGAGAGGAACTGTCTAGCATGAATCTTTCAGCCACATATGGATAATAGACATTAAAAACTATACAATATTAGAACTGGAAGAGGTCGCCTACCTCAAAGACACCATGCCATTTTAGAAAGTAAAACTGAAAGTAAATTGCAGATAGATTAACCAAGTTTTCTGACACTGACCCATTGGAAGTTGATCTGAAATCAATCTGACTCCCAATTTAATGCTTTTCTCTCCAATCTGAATTGATATCAGAGGTATTAATTTCAAATAAAATAAGTAATAACAGTTTCTACAGTCCTTGAAGGTGAAACTAGCTTTTTTATATAAACCAAAACAACTTATGAAAAGTTTCAATCTCCTTAAATTGTTTCAGTCTACTTAAATGTTTTGCCTTGAATGTTTTCATCATAGTCAACTCCTTTCCATTGTAAGATAGGAAAGATCCCTTATTCATGTCAGTAGTTTCAGAATGTGAAAACTGCTGAGAGAACATACATAATTGTTTGAAAATCCAAGCAAAAATATTCAAGGACTAGAACTACTATATTAGTATCTACTTATTAGAAAGATGCTTCAGTGGGTTATAGTCCTTAATCTACTTTTGAGGCAAAGACGGTTTTGTTTTGTTTTTTTTCCCCAAGTCTGGAAAACTTTTTTTAACCATAATTCCAGAATAGAATTGAGTTGGACACAACAAAAGCAACTGAGCACGCACACACCAGGATAGAATTTATGCACACACAAATCAGATGAATACCATGCTAATGTTAGATGTGCATATTTTTAAATGGTCTTTTATAATGAAATAAGTTTTTTTTTTTTCTAACCAGGAGTGAACTTAATAACAGATCTGTAATATTTTCCCATTTCTAAATAACTGTTTTTGGTTTGTCTTTGACTCAATGAATTTATGCTAGATTTTCAAACCTTGAGAATCCTCATAAAATATTGCCCTTATTTTACTTTTTATCAAATCCAGATACCTTTCTATTTAATCTTTATAAAGCCATAAAAGGGGAAATTCATGTTTAATTTATATATATGAGATCAATTAATATGATTATAATATATCCTTTATACTCTAAGTCATTCTTTAAAAGGATGAGGTAACTTAAAATTCCACAATAAGCCACAAATAAAGTTAACACACAAAGTACTTACAGTAAAATTAATACAGTCATACATTTAGCTCTGAGCTTCCCTAAGCCAAAGCAAAAGGATGGGCACATGTAGTCACACAGTTCACAGTATCCAGACAAAGAAAACCACACAGCTGTTCAATACATGCATTCATGTTTCTATTTAGTACCAAGATCAGAGAAAAAATTCTTTTGTGAATAATCCTGAAAAGATTCTGCATAATACATGAACAAAATCCTTAGCATACTTAGAATAAATAAAATTCCATAGGGTTGTTTGCTCCAATGTCCCTTAAGTACAAATTAACACTATGCGGGCACTATGCAGGCTAGAGAGGTGAGACAAATAAGACCCTTGAATTCTTTCCTCTGGTAAACCTCGCAGAGATTAACAGTCACAAAATCTTACAAATTCCACATTCATAATTCTCTCGCTGGCCCCTCTCCTAGTTTCACCCTCATTTTATCTCACCTGACTTATTGTGGAGCTTCCTAATTGTTTTCCACCTGTAATATCTCACTTTTCCAAGCTACCTAAAATACAGCTCATGAATAGCATGTATAACATAATCATAGCAGTGTTCTGGTTATGTCACTCCTTCTCTCAAAATCCATTTTGAACAACAAAAAGTTAGATTTTCTAATTTGTTCATACAAGACCCTCCATGATCTGGTCTTAACTTGGTAGTGGGACCTCCAATCCAACAGAGGTGAGCAGGCACTGGGGCAGAAAAACCGATGCAGGATGTCTGAAGAGGCTGTTCCTCAAGTGCCACTGACCTGCCAGGGAACGAGGTGAGTCTCTTGTCTCGGGAGAGGAAGCCATATATTTATTTTTTTTTTAATCTTAGCATCTTGCTCTTTTATTTCCCANGTAGTGGGACCTCCAATCCAACAGAGGTGAGCAGGCACTGGGGCAGAAAAACCGATGCAGGATGTCTGAAGAGGCTGTTCCTCAAGTGCCACTGACCTGCCAGGGAACGAGGTGAGTCTCTTGTCTCAGGAGAAGGAAGCCATATATTTATTTTTTTTTAATCTTAGCATCTTGCTCTTTTATTTCCCAAGTTGTCTAACTTTGTTTTTGGGTTTTTTTTCCGACATTTTTTTTTTCAGGCTGTCGATACTTTTTGTTTTTTTTTCTTTATTTTACTTTACAATACTCTATTGGCTTTGCCATACATTGACATGAATCCACCACAGGTGTACACGAGCTCCCAATCCTGAATCCCCCTCCCACCCCACAATGTCTCTCTGGCATGCTGTGAGTCATGAGCAGTTCCCCAGTCAGGGACTGAACCCACACTCCCTGCCGTGGGAGCATGGAGTCCTAATAACTGGACCAGGGAAGTCCCAGAAATCTATATTTTTATATAAAACCTCCTGATTTTTAAATATAGGAAACTAGTTCAAAGGAAAATTTGATACTTTTCAAGCCAGTGAAAATATGTCTTCAGGTGGAATGTAGCAGGAGTGCCAGTTTGGTCCATGTGTTTTTCACTCTGTCATTTCACACTTGCAGCTGAACTGTGTCCTCTACAGTCAACATTCCAAGCTTCCCTTGTACTGTTCCTTCTGAAAGCCTAGATTTGGTGGGGGGGGACCTTCTAGGCCCATTTTAGATACCAATTCTGCTAAGTTTTTCCAAAATCAGTTAAAAGTAATTGTCTATGCTCTACTGTTGCTCCTGCTGCTGCTAAATCACTTCAGTTGTGTCCAACTCTGTGCGATCCCATAGATGGCAGCCCACCAGACTCCCCCATCCCTGGGATTCTCCAGGCAAGAACTCTGGAGTGGGTTGCCATTTCCTTCTCCAATGCATGAAAGTGAAAAGTCAAAGTGAAGTTGTTCAGTCGTGTGCAACTCTGAGCGACCCCATGGACTGCAGCCTACCAGGCTCCTCCACCCATGGGATTCTCCAGGCAAGAGTACTAGAATGGGGTGCTATTGCCTTCTCTGGTTTATGCTCTAAAGTCCCACAACATTTAAACTCTGTTTTTTAAAGGCAGTGAACACTCTATCAAGTTCAGTCATTACTTTCATGCATACTTTTTTTCTCCAATTAAATGGCCCTGAAAGCACAGGCCATGTTTTATTCAGCTTTAAATACTCCATATCAAATTATACCATCTTTCACCCAATCAATTCTCACTTATAAGAATTAATTACCTTAAGATTGTTAATGGAAGAATTTAAGTATTGAGTTATACCCATTATAGTCTAGATTTGTTTTCAGTACTTAGAAGTCATACATTAGACAGATGGCTTTCTTTTCTCCTTCACAGAGTGTATACATATTTCAGATAGGGAACTTTCTGGCATAACATCAATTTCCTTTGCGCTGAGTTCTTTATTTTCCCATGAAATGAAGGTTTGCACTCCCTCAAGCACATCCTTAAAATATCTTGACTCCACATGCAGTGTGTAGATTGTTTTATAAACCAATTTTTAGGCCTATGATGTATTTGTGCCATTTGTTGGCAAATACAGCATTTTCAAATTGGTGTAAGTTGACCTGAATATTTTCACAAGCTGAGCAGTAACATCATTTCAAATTTACCAAGTAACTATTTTATAGCCCTAGATATTTTCCTAAATTGGGTTAGTTTATATTGAAATATACTTTTCAAAAGATTCATATGTTTTAATCAAGAGATTAATAAAACAGATTTTCTAAAAGCCACTCCTATAACCCAGCTTCCTCAGTGACTCCAATAATGATGATGCCAATCTATATTCATTTATCAGCTGTCCCTCACACACCCCGCCTCCTGGGAGATTCAGAATATATCACTAATCTGCAAGGGAATTTAACTATCATTCAAAATTTGGAAAATTAAGTCAGAAAAACTGGGATTTAAAAATATACAGATAGATTTTAGAATGATAAGAAAGTAGACTCTCCTCAAGCTGTAGAGTAGGCAGGTCAAAGTTCCCTGAATATAACATGAAAAAAGTCGAGATTTGAGCAAAGATGAAATACTATGGGCGTTAAGGAGACTTTGGTTGATATCTGAATTTGAGTAGCTGAAGTTCAAACTGGCATTTTTACAATTTAAACTGCATGTTTATGGAGAAAAAAGATTTAAAAGCCAAGTGCTGAAAACTGAAATCTTCTCTTGAATATTCGTTTTGTTTGAAGAATTACAGACTTGTCAACGAACAGCCATAACATTTACAAAAACATGGGAACAGAGGAAATCAAATGACAAAACATGTGAAGAAGGTTTTTTGGTTGTTTTTTTTTTTTTTTTTTTTTTTTTNCTTGAATATTCGTTTTGTTTGAAGAATTACAGACTTGTCAACGAACAGCCATAACATTTACAAAAACATGGGAACAGAGGAAATCAAATGACAAAACATGTGAAGAAGGTTTTTTGGTTTTTTTTTTTTTTTTGGTCCTTTCTGCTAAGTAGAATAGACATACACATGCACTGTCATGTACTTCTCAAATTTAAGATTTGCCTAAAAAACTATAATGCATTAGTATTCTGTATTGGTGTTTTTCTTTCTGGCTTACTTCACTCTGTATAATAGGCTCCACTTTCATCCACATCATTAGAACTGATTCAGATGCATTCTTTTTAATGGCTGAGTAATACTCCATTGAGTGTATGTACCACAGCTTTCTTATCCATTCATCTGCTGATGGACATCTAGGTTGCTTCCATGTCCTGGAGAATGGCATTGAAACGTGTATATTATCATATGTGAAACGAACTGCCAGTCCAGGTTCGATGCATGATATAGGATGCTCAGGGCTTAGTGCACTGGGATGACCCAGAGGATGGTATGGGGAGGGAGGTGGGAGGGGAGTTCAGGATGGGGAACATGTGTACACCCATGGTGAATTCATACAATACAATATTGTAAAATAATTAGCCTCCAATCAAAATAAATAAATTTATATTTTAAAAAACAGATACAAAGGGGAAAAAAAGCTATAATGCTAAATGCAAATCCTATATGAACAAGTTCATAGGAATTCTGATAAAAGAAGCTTGCACAGTCTCTGGAAATAGATAACAAAATCCTTGATGATCATAAAATTTTGGTTGGGAATTAGACAATTCAAATTCTTTCCACCTGTATTTAAACTTTCAGTAGAATTCTAAGTACCCACTGCAGTGTTCTTGCCTGGAGAATCCCAGGGACAGCAGAGCCTGGTGGGCTGTGTCTATGGGGTTGCACAGAATCGGATACGACTGAAGTAACTTAGCAGCAGCAGCAGAATTCTAAGTACCTGACAGTCCACTTCATAGGTTGTCAGCTGCCAGGTGAAAAGACAATGAGGAAAGATTACAAGTGAAAGTTCATGCAGTATATACATGTGTATGTGTATATGGTTTAAATCAGACAAACATAAATCTATTCCTTTTAAAGCTGACACTTGACCAAGAACACAAGCAAAATTTTAATTGTTTTGATCTATGACCTTTTGAATATACATCATATGAAACATCTATACTTTTTAGAGGTTAAAATGATGTTGGTGTCAGAAAGCGATGTAGTCAGGTAGTGAATAAAAACAACTTTATGATGAGTTTGTCCTGTGAAGCAATAAAAAGTCTGTGCAATGGAAGCCTAAAGCCTTGGAAAGAAAATGTCAAGTTGAGAAATGCTTTGACATCAAGATAATGCACAAATAAGAGGAAAGAATACTTGAGTTGAGGAAACAATTGAAAGAAAAACAATTTATGTGTAATATAGAAGCTTCTGTACACATTTAAGGCATAACAGGGCTGGTAAAGGCTTCAGAAAATGATGAAATATTCTGTTGTTTTCATAGAGAGAAAGAAGAAATCCTCACTGAAAAATTGCCATTCAGAATACCAGATTTAAACCAGCTCCTAACTTTTATGCTACACTGTATTTTTCTTTATAAAAACTTGAATTGGAAGACAATTTCCTTCTAAAAGAAGCAGCAGTGTGGTAGGCAGAATAGCGCCACACTCCAAGATGTTCACATCCTAATCCCTAGAACCAGTGAACGTGTCATCCTCCACAGCAAAAGGGATTTTGCTGATGTGGTTGAGGACCTTGAGATGGGGGAGATTATTCTGGGTTATCCGGGTGTTGCTAATCACATTAGTGTTTAAAAGCAGAGAAACTTTACCAACTAGAGTCAAAGAGAGATGTGACTACAGAAGAACAATCAGAGAGATTCACATTGCTGGATCTGATGATGGATGAAGGAGGCCAGAAGCCAAGAAATGGGTGGTCTCCAGAAGTCAGAAAAGGCAAGGAAACGAATTTCCCCTCCCAAAAGGAACACAGTCTTGATGGCACCTTCATCTTAGCCCAGTGAGATCTGTGTCAGACTTTTGACCTACAGAACTGCAAGACAGTAAATCTGTGGTATTTTAAGTGACTACATTTGTGTTAATGTGTTACAGTAGGAAAAGAAAACGAATACAGTATATTTGAGAACATGGGTTTTAAGGCATAGAATTTCAAATTTTATGTTGAGAAAAAGCAAAAAGAGTTAAGAAATAACTGTCTCAAGTTTTCAGTAAAATGGCCTATGATACTGCATATAAAACATAAGCTAAAAATAACTTTGTGGAAAGAAATATCTAAAGAAACTTAAATATCTTCAGAAAAGTAGCCCAGATTTCNAAGAGTTAAGAAATAACTGTCTCAAGTTTTCAGTAAAATGGCCTATGATACTGCATATAAAACATAAGCTAAAAATAACTTTGTGGAAAGAAATATCTAAAGAAACTTAAATATCTTCAGAAAAGTAGCCCAGATTTCTATCTCCTCATAGATGGAGAGCCTAGTGAAAATATTTTATTTTGAAAAAACTTCTTGAATTTCATCTGATGGTTAAGACATTAAACTTGACCATGCTAGTCCCTGCAGTTAAGTCTCATGGTGTCCTATTTTATGTAGTATTAGAAGCAAAACCCATACCATAGCCTATAGGCTCTATGTGGTCTGACCCCTGTGGTCACATTTTCTATTCGTCTCCCCTTTCTCACCAAGTCTCAGCCACACTGGTCTTCTTCCTGATCTTTAAACATGCAAATCTTATTCCACCCTACTCCAGCGCCTTTGCACTGCTCCCTTTGCCTGAAATGTGTGGAAAAGTATTACATAAGGATTAAAACCAGACTGAGAGCACTCAAAGAAAGCAAACCAGAAACCTGCATTACATTAGAACCATCTGGGAACCACTGAAAGTATGTAGATTGCAGAACCCCAGCCCACCATGCTGAATTAACTCTGTGGGGGCCCCAGAATCATATTTTAGAATAAATCTAGAGAAGGCAAATGATAGCATCACCACTCTTTTAGATGGGAGCAACATGGGGCCCCCCCAGTCCAGCCCAGCAAAGACAACCACACTGTAGGATGACGTGCTGCCTTCTTAATACCCAACTCGCAGGTTGGTATAAGAATCCTGACAGTTAGATGTAATGATATCTTTGAGAAACCAATAGCATGGGAGAGTGGCTAGAAGCACAGACACCTGGGTTCATAATCCCAGCTCTGCCACTTACCTGCTGATAGACTTGAGCAAGCTACTTAACCCCACTGGGCCTTAATCACTTCATCTATAAACTGACAAGGGGTAATATAACAAAGTTACCTCAAAGAGTCATGAGGACTAAATTATTTATTATGCATAAAGTAGAACAGTGCTTGACCAACAGTAAGAGCTCACCAAATGTTTGTCATGGTATGTCAAAAACATCATTCTGGTGAGTCAACCATCCTTTCATTTGGACAAGATCCACCTTTTTAGTGGAGTTTTCCTAGGGTTTGAAATATGCTCTCTTAATGTCTAAACTTACCTATTTTTTTCATCTTTCAAAGCTGTTCCATGAAATAAAATGAAAAAAATTCTAGGTTCTCCCCATTGTCTTCCAAACAGCTTAATCAATGACTGGTATTAAGTGTGCCAGACACAAAATCTTTACAATTATATCAGATGGTTACTGTTTCTCTGCTGATACACACTGAATCATTCAAAGCCACAGGAAACTAGGGATAAATGTCAATAAAATCTTCTTTTATTCTCCCAAGATCCCTGCTGATTTCTTCCCTCCTCTGGTGGCTAAACTGAAAGGATATAGATTACTTCAGAAGCTGTTGCCTACAAAAAAATTAAAGTAAGATAACACTTATTCTAAAATACATGAATTCAAATATGATTTCAGCACTGAGGATTAGGCTCTAAATCCATCAAAGGTGTAAATGAGTCAGTACTAATCCTTTGGCCTTAACCAACTCAAGAGATAAAGGGACATAAAAAAATAATGAAATATTGCCATGTCAGAGAAAGGCAAATACATATGATATCACTTATATGTGGAAGCGTAAAACAAATAATACAAATGAACTTATCCACAAAACAGAAACAGAATTACAAACATAGAAAAAATACTTATGGCTACCAAAGAGGATAGCCAGGGAGGAGTTGGGGGAGATAAATTAGGAGTTTGGGATTAACTTGTATACGCTACTACACATAAATTGGTAAACAACAAGGACCTACTGTATAGTACATGGAGCTATTGATATATTCAATATCTTGTAATAACATATAAAGGAAAGGAATATGAAAAAGAATATATGTGTTTTTATAACTGACTCACTTTGATATATACTTGAAACTAACACAACATTATAAATTAACTATATGTGTGTATTAGTCACTCAGTTGTATCCAACTCTTTGCAAACCCTTCATCTGTAGTCTGCCAGGCTCTTCTGTCCATAGAATTCTCCAGGCAAGAATACTGGAATGGGTAGTCATTCCCTTCTCCAGGGGATCTTTCTGACCCAGGGATCAAACCTAGGTGTCCTGCATTTCAGGCAGATTCTATACTGTCTGAGACACCACGGAAGCCCAAAAAACCGATCTGACCCCAACGTGACTTGAACACACAACCTTCTGATCTGGAGTCAGACATGCTACCATTGCACCACAAGGTCACACAAAATTAACTATATTTCAATTTAAAAAGAGAAATAAATGGATGTTTGAGCCTGAAGAGTTTGAAGAAGGAAGATGTTTATCTTTACCCATTAGAAGGTAGCATTCAATCAGTTCTTCAGCATTCAATCAGCATTGAATCAGCATTCAATCAGTTCTTCTTCCCATGAAATTTGGGAGATCTGAAGTTTAAAGATTTGTTAATTTCAGGGGCTTTCTTGTTCCCATAGGAGTTGGCTATGGAATAAAGCCCACAAATGGGCCTTTTTATGCTGGGCAGTAAGAAAGGAGAGTCAAGGAGAAATGGCAACTAACCTGAAAGAGGTAAGAAAAGAAAGGGCCTGGGTGTTACCTGGGTCTGTTCTCTCCTTCCATTTCAGATGTGGGAAGGATCCACTAGGGCTTTTTGTGGCCAGACAATCTTCTTTAAATGGTGGCTGAGAGCATGAATAATGGAGGCACTGAGCCCCTCAAGAAGCTGAAAGAGTCACACAAGCATTGGCTGGAGTACTGGAAGCCCTGGGTATCTCACAATTAGCTAAAGAGCCTTATGAGCAGGGTAACCAAAAGCGTCACCTTGCCGGGCACCAGTGGTGAGATATGGTCTGTACCAAAAACCAAGCCAGGGTTTGCACAAAAGCATTCAGGCCAATCCTCTCCTCGTGGCAGGTGTTTTACTACAGGCTGCAGGTGTCATCGATGCCAGAGGAGGATGAAGAAGAAGGGATGTGGACTCAGAGAAAGAGAAAAAGAAAGACCATTCACCTGAACAGTGTTGGGAATCCAGCAGTAACCAAATCAATTTTACCCAAACTGGACTCTAAAAGCATATTTGAAACTGCTGGACTTGAGAACTATCCACTTTTAAGGTGGAAGGGACTGGAATATGTAGAAATAAAAATTTTCAACAGAAATAGAGTCACAGATGTAGAAAATCTTATGTCCATGGGGGTAGGGTGTGGGAAATGGGAGGGTGGATAAATAAAATAGATATCTAATAAGGACACAAATGCATAGCATGGAAAACTCTACTCGGTACTTTTATGGGAGAAAAAATATAAAAAGAGTGGATATATGTTATATGTATATATATATACCTGATTCACTTTGCTCCACAGCAGAGAGTAACACAACATAGTAAATCAACTATATACTCCAATAAAAATTTTTTAATGTTTAAAAATAAATAAAAACAAAAATTTCCTTCTTCTTTCTAAAGATTTAACTTTAAATGGAATATAATCTATAAATTTGGATTCACCATGTTGTACACTGGAAACTAACATTAATACTATAGAGCAACTATACTTCAATTAAAAAATAATTTTTCAATCTTCTGTGAGAAACACTTATGAAGACTGAGGGGAAAATAAGTTATTAGAAAAAGAACAGAGTTCTAGTTTACACATATCTGATATGACCCTATCAAATTTATACATATTATATATTCTAAAGCCTCTCTTTCCCAAACTAAACTTTTCATTTTCCAAACAATAGACTAAAATTTGAGGGAAATTCACATAAGTGACTTTTGGGTAGATCATATTTAGCTATCAGTGTTTTCCCCGCGAGATGATCACCCTGAACCTTGTAACCTTGGCCAAGCCATGGCTCCAGTTTTCTCATGTAAATTTAGGAAGTTGAATCTAATGGTCTAAATTTTCCCCCAACTTAGTAATTTGTTCCTCTCAGGTCTTTGTTTAGAACCAAATGTATAATTAAAGCACGATAGAAATAAAGGACTAGCTTCCCTTCTGGAAATTTTACTTATCTGAAGGTTCAGAAATGTCCAAACAAGTTAATATTTCACTGCAAGGTGTTTGTGGAATATTTACTTTCATCAACTGATATAGGTTTACCTATCAATCTTTGTTTCATCCAAGATTAACTCATAAATCAGACA
>SJYV01056037.1:0-13564 GCA_006410875.1 Neotragus pygmaeus
TCAGGTCCCTCCGGCTCCCCAGTCGGTGGGCAGTGGGGTCAGCCCCTCAGGACCACCAGGGTCGGGAGGGCTCGCCCCCCGTCCCCGCCACGGCCTGGGCCTGCCTCCAGCTACAAAGGCCGCCTCCAGAGTCACCTCCTCCAGTCTCTGTTCACCGGCGACCAAGCCGCCGGGGCGTGCCGCAGCCTCCTGCTGCGCCGTGCAGCTCTCCCTGGCGCCTCCTCTTCCAGCTGTGTGGGCCCGAAGGTGACCTGATGGCTGCGGAAGGGTTCGCTCTGGGTGGCCTCCCTGCTGCATTGCAAGGCCAGGGTAGGGCTGCAGAAAGAGCTGCACCTGCCCCTAGCCCTGTGTCCCATGCCCAGGAGGCCAGGCCTGGCAGCCGGCGGAATCTCTTGTGGACAGGGCCGAGGGCAGGGCCATCCTGCCACCCTGCTTTCTCAGAGTGGCAGCGAGATGGGTGAGAAGCCCGGAGCGCACGGGCAGAGCTCCCGGCGCCTGCCCCGGCCCCTGCAGGTGGGACAGCGCTGTAGGGAGGCGCCGGGGTGTGGACTGAGCAGACCCTGCATGCACGGCCCCGTGCAGTGTGATGCTGAGTCAGATGAGGATGCAGAGCTAATGTGCGGATGGTCCAGTAAGGGAGAAAAACTGTGCTCTTCCATCAGCCTGCCCTGGAAAGTGCAATGCGTCCAAAGGACTCCAGTCAGGCCTGGGCCCCTCGGCTAAAGAGAAAGGCTTCCTGGAAGAGAGGGCATTCGAGGTAGACCTTGAACCACAGCTGGGAGGGGGATGCTCGGAGACGAAGGGTCAGGAGATGACAGCACCCTGCGGAGCACAGGCGGGAACCCCGCCCCACGGGGCGATTCCTGGAAGGTCCCGGGACACAGTTTACAGTTTACAAGTGGCCTTTGCCAGTAGACTCCACACTCCACAAAGGGACGAGGGCCAGGGGGTCGGCAGCTCTGAAAGAGTGGGTGTATTTGTTCCCCATTCAGAAACCCAAGCCTCTCAAGGGACCATGCTGGAGGAAGCGTGCTCTGGGTTAACGTGAGGCCCCGACGAGATTGTTAGCTTTTCTTTCCCTGATGGCCAGTCAGAGCCATCACACAATGCTGGAGGATTTATTTCCAAAGGATATGGAGGTAGTTGGACAAAAGCCTAACTACAATGGGTTTTGGTTTTTTTTTTTAACATCCAAGGTCACAGCTATTAAATTTCTGTAACTTAAGGATTCTGGTGCTCGCTTCGGCAGCACATATACTAAAAAATTGGAATGATACAGAGAAGATTAGCATGGCCCCTGCGCAAGGATGACACGCAAATTCGTGAAGCGTTCCATATTTTAAAAAAAACGAAACAAACAAAAAATAAAATGAATAACCAAAAAAAAAAAAAAGGATTCTGGGATTACAAATGGCTTGCCTCCTAAAATGGACCCTTGTCATAATTCAAACTCAGAGCATTCTTATGTTGTTTCTTCTACAGAAACACAGTTTTTAATGCTGGGGAGCTGCTGTTTTTTTTGTTTTCTTAAGTTAAACTTAGGCTTGATGGCTCTCGTTCTTGCCGTCGGTCGGCTCGGTGGACACAAGGCAGTGCCTGCCCTCGCTTCAGGAAGTTTGCATGTTCTCAGCAGCTCTCTTTAATTATTTCCATTTTCCTGCCGTGCACGACTGAACTGTAAGTTCTCTTTTCTCTGGGGTTTGCAGCACGATTTACTTTTTACGTTTTTCCCCCTTTTGAGTGTTACTCGATCCCCAGTCCCCAGAAGGCCAAGACCTGTTTTAGTAACTGATTTATCAGGTGCTAGGCTGGTGACCCTGCGGGAGTTTATGGACAGGACCCCTGCCTCCTTTCCCAGGGACTTTGTGACTGGCCCAGCCATGAGCGTGACACAGAGTGTTCTCCACGTGGCGGTGAAGGGGGCTTATCCGTGCGGGCTCTGGAACCTCCTCTAGTGGCTCTTGCGTCTCAGGCCTGCACTCAGGGGCCATTCGGGAGGAGTGTGAAATGTCAAAGAAAACAGCCTTGGGCCTCTGGTCAGAGTGTTCATAGTTTGTCATCAGTAAATACTTGAGAGGTGCTCGCTCCCCTCTCTCTAGTTCCCCCAAAGTTTTCTCTCTCCCATCTTCACTGCTGGCCAGTAGAGAAGTCCCTTTAGACGATTTCTTTCCAAGCAGCTGATTTAGAGTCTGGCCTGTGAGCCACTTCCACCAGGACGGATCTGAGCTGAAGTGGAGGTGATGGATGGCTGGGGAGGTGGGGGCTGCGACTCCCTGGAGAAGGGGGGGTGATGGGTGGCTGGGACGTGGGAGCCCAGACTCCCTGGCGATACCTCAGGCAGTTAATCAAGAGATGTACTTCCTCTCAGTGGGAGGTCAGGGATTTTCTGTTCCCTTGTCATTTTTTTCTTTTTTAATGTTTTTTTTTTTAATTTGGTAAAAGTCACATAATATAAAACATAGTAATATTGTAAAGTAATTAGCCTCCAATTAAAATAAATAAATTTATATTAAAAAATAAAACATAGTATTTTAGCCATATTTACCTATATGTTTCAGGGGCACTAAGTACATTCACACTGTTAATGCAACTCTCACCATCATTCATCTCCTGAAATTTTTTATCTTCCTAAACAGAATCTCTGTCCCCATTAGACACTAAGTCCACACTCTCCCTCCCCCACCCCTGTCATCTACAGTTTACTTTCTGTCTCCATGAATTTTATTCTAGGTGCCTCCTATAAATGGACTCAAATAATATCTGTCTGCACCTAATGTATATTGTAATGCATTTTTAATGCTAACTCAGTATATGTCCTACAAACAGATTGTATCTTCTTTTCTTTCCCCCTGTGTATACTGTGGTTTCTCATTAGTTATCCACTTAGTAATGTATGTATGTCAATCCCAATCTCCCGATTTATCCCACCTGTCCTTTCTTCCCTTGGTATCCTTTTTTGTTCTCTACATATGTGTCTCTCTGCTTTGCATATAGATCCACCTATACAATTTTGCTAGATTCCACATATGTGCATTACTATACCATGTTTCATCTGCAAGGAGATCAAACCAATCAATCCTAAAGGAAATCAACCCTGAATATTCATTGGAAAGACTGATGCTGAAGCTGAAGCTCCAGTCCTTTGGCCACCTGATGCAAAGAACTGACTCATTGGAAAAGACCTTGATTCTGGGAAAGATTGAAGGCAGGAGGAGAAGGGGAGAATGGCATCACCAACTTGATGGACATGAGTTTGAGCAAGTTCTGGGAGTTGGTGATGGACAGGGAAGCCTGGTGTGTATGCAGTCTCAGAGTTGGACACAAAACTGAGTGACTGAACTGAACTGATACCATGTTTGTTTTTCTCTGTCTGACTTACTTCACTCTCTATGACAGTCTCTAGGTCCATCCATGTTCCTTTGTTTTTAATGCTAACATTCAGGCCATTTTCCCTCATTGACACCTCAGGTGGGCTCAGAAAGGCTTTCGTGATTCCCTCTGGTGAGGCTAGAAGTCAGCACTGTTCCCTCACCAGAGACGCAGGGAAGTCACAGTCCTTGGGTCTTCCCTGTTGCTGGAGGCCAAGAATGTGGGACATCCTCCCTGGTCCCCATAGCAAGGTAGCGGCTGCCTTCCAGGCCTGCATGGTTTGTCCAGACAAGCAG
Source organism: Neotragus pygmaeus (assembly GCA_006410875.1). Lineage (NCBI taxonomy): Eukaryota > Metazoa > Chordata > Mammalia > Artiodactyla > Bovidae > Neotragus > Neotragus pygmaeus. Next base: position 3,666 of record SJYV01056037.1, read on the forward strand.
ACTATTCCAAATCAGTCCCAGAGAGCCACTTCAAAAAGACCACCGTCTGCCCCACGAAGGAGGAGCTTGTTGTCAAGGGCTGCTGTTAACAGTGAATTTGGGAGCTGCTTTAATGTGCCCACTTAGGAGTCAAGGCTGGAGCAGCAGCAGCAGTGGGTGTTTGAATAAGTGCCGTGACCACAGGTGCCAGGAATGATCCCAGGCACCTCTGTTTCCTCCCCATCTTAAGGAGACTAAAAATGGCCAGGGCGGTTCTCTTCTCAGCCAGTTCCCACTGGTGACTACCAGGCCCTCTGCCTCCTACAGGCTGTGAGTGAGAGGCCACTGTAGTTCCTGAAAAGAATGGCTGAGGCCAAGGTCTGTGGCCTGTTGTGACTGATATTTTAGAACTGAAAAGAGGAACTTGCATGGGAGCTTGCATTGCTTTTGGAAAGACACATGTTTCTTCCATCAGTTTTGCTGCGTTGGCAGACAGAATGTTGCAAACTCAGAGATCATCGCCAATCCCTTTTTAAGGAAACAAACAAGACCATGACCCAATTCAGTCCCTTTTCATTTATCTTACAGTGTATGGCTCAAACATTACCAAAGAAAGCTGGACAGGCTCCATTTCATAGTTCAGTTCACATGAAACATGTCTCTTAGCACACAAGGGGATGGTTACGGATGGGCATGGTGGGTATCACGTTTGCAATGTGCCTAGCACTTCACTGGTGCAAAACAAATGCCAAGAAAGGTCTGTTTTTCCTGAAACAAGGAAACTGTTGTGTATGAATATATGTGTAGGTGCACGTACTTTTAAAAGCACCTTCTGTTTGCCACACAGTGTGCTAATCCCTTTAGAGGCCACGTCATTTCTCTGTGTGCAACATGGAGAGAGCCTTAAATGCTGAGCTGTGTGGTCCTCACCAAGTGCAGTGGAAGATCAGAGCAGGGAGAGCTTTGTGTGGGTTGGAATGGAATTTTAAAATATACCTTATTAACTTCAAAGGCAGACATATGGAAATGCTAATAACTTTTTTTTAAAGCAAAATGTTTGGCTGGTGTGTGTAGAAGCTGTGAGTGGGGATGTGGAAAGTGCTGGGCGTGGCTGTGTGGTTTTAGGGCTCCATCCCACAGGCCCACATCCTCTGCCCCTGATGTGGGCCGCCTATCCCGACGCCAACCCCCAGGGGCTGCAGCCCTGCCTTTCCTCCCCTAGGTGTTACTGCAGAGGGTGCAAAAGCTGACCTTTCTCTGGGGAGTGGGATGGTCAGAGGTGGTGGCAGTGGTGTTTGGTGGCGCAGCCGTGTCTGACTCCTTGCGACCCCAGGTACTGCAGCCTGCCAGGCTCCTCTGTCCATGGGATTTCTCAGAGAAGAATGCTGGAGTGGGTTGCCGTTTCTTACCTCAGGGGATCTTCCCAACCCAGGGCTGGAATCCACATCTCCTGTCTTCCTGCAGGCCGGTTCTTTCCTGCTGAGCGGTGTTGGGTCAGCAAATCTTTGTTGAGCACCAACTGTGTATAATGAAGAGGAATAACCACTTTTATTAAGTGCTTGGGTATGCAGAGTCCTGTATGAATCCTTGTGCATACAAATGTTAACTGTGCACAATAACTCAGTGGAGTGCTGAGTTAAGTGCTCCTCAGTTCAGGGGAGAGAGTGGCTTGCCTAGGGTCATCACACTGCCACTGAATGGCAGAGCTAGCCTTTGGACTAGGTTACAGACAGGATTGTGTCTTCTGATGAGATGGTGCCGGGCACCAAACAACGCAGGATTCATGGTGTGTGGTCACAGACCTCAGCAATCTGTGGATCTTGAACAGGAACCGTGTGAAAATCACGCTGCACATGCCCCTCCCCCCAGGCATATGGAGAAGGGGAAACTGTGTCAACACAGGGATCATATGAAGAAAGGGAAATATGGAAAAGGGCAAACTGCCAATACAGGTGGGGTGGCTTACCCTCAGAATTAGTCCAGAGAGTTGGATGTGAAGGTGGCTGCCATGGGCAACGGTTCTTGTTAATTTTGGAAACATAGTCACATAGTCAGGTAGGCAGCTGAAGGAGTGAAACAGGCTGCTGTACCGTGAGGCAGTACGGACTGGCAGAGACTGGGGGAAACTGGGGAATCTATCCTCTGTCTAAAGACAACAGCCACTACCCAGCTCCAGTGATCTGTTGTCATGCGGAAATGTAAGTCCAATGTTGCCACTGTACTGATCTTCTCCCCCAAAAGAAAAGCCAAAAATTTGAATTTTTACATTGTCTTTCAATTTTGAATGTTTGCTGCTAATTTTTAAACATTTAATGGATTGGCTGTTTTATGTAAGCCTCCAGTTTTTGAACTCTCTGAGAGAATAGGAATAGAAGTGGGGATGTGGAGGTTGGGAGTCCCAAGACAGCAGACCAGGAGGAGCAAGTGCATCTCACCTCAGGCCCACCTGGCTCCAGCGTTTCTCACACTTCAGTGTGCATGCGAGTCCCTTAGGGTCCTGGTTAAGTGTGCATCCTGGCTCAGGAATTTGGGGGTGGGGGTGGGGGGTCTGTTCTAGGCTTAGTGGGGAAAGGCACTGTGATAAATTAATGCCTTCTACTCTGAGCAAAGGAAAGGGAAATGACTTGACATATTTTCCATCCCTGTAGTACAGCAAGGTGATAAAGTCAGTTGTGTGTTTCTGGTCATTTCCAGGGTTCCCCCCAAAAGTCAGAATTTGTGAACACAGCTCGGTCAGGAGCTTTTGAANCTCTGAGCAAAGGAAAGGGAAATGACTTGACATATTTTCCATCCCTGTAGTACAGCAAGGTGATAAAGTCAGTTGTGTGTTTCTGGTCATTTCCAGGGTTCCCCCCAAAAGTCAGAATTTGTGAACACAGCTCGGTCAGGAGCTTTTGAATTTTACACCCTTCCTTACTTGTACACAGTCCTCCTTGTAAGAACTTGGATTCACCTCTCTGTCTTCTGGGAAACTGGGATAAGACAGACTATCAGACTTGCAACTTGGGTGGGATACAAAGAGACTTCACTGATCGGCCCTCCCTCCCTTGTGCTGCATTTTGAGGATAAAAGCTATGTCTTGCATATGCTGGTGTTCTGTTACTTCCACATGGCCTTGGCGTCCCTTCAGCGTGGGGTCCATGGTGGGAGGAAAGGGTGGGTGCTGAGGAAATTGCTTTGAGCAGAAATCACCTTGTTTCTATTCACATAGAGCTGTTCTTGGAGCCCTCGTCAGGTCCCCTGCCTGCGTTCAGTGCCCTTGGAATTGCATGCCAGGAAACAAGATGCTCTTTCTAATTGGGCAAGTGGGAGGAGAGGGACGGGTGAGCCAGGATGGGCTGGCAGTTGACACCTAAAAATAGATCTTTTTCCTCATGAATAAACATGTATGAGGGGCAAAATGCTGTGCACATTTCTAGCCATCCCAGACAGGTCAGCAAAGGAGGCCAACAGGCCCAAGGTACAGCCAGCCAGGTGGGTGGAATGCCAGCCAGTATGAGGTTGCCATGACAACAGGGCCCCTTGGAGAAAGCTTCAGGGGCCTCCAGGGAGTGGAGGCCGGCCTCGGATCTGATGCCAAAGTGTGTGTGCAAGTGGGATGTGAGAGTGTGAGGGTGGGAGGGGACAGGGCTTGGCCAGCGCATCCTAGACTATACGCGCCTGTGAATGTCAATGTGGATTCTGATTCAGGACTTCTGGTTGGGGTCTGAGGTTCCTCAGGTCTAACACACTCCCAGGAACTGCCGAGGATGCTGGTCCAGGGAGCACACTTGGAGGGACAGAGGGTTCAAGTCCACCGTGGTCTTCAGGACTCTGAGGCAGGGTGATGGCACACAGGCAGGGGAGTTACCCCACTCCATGCCTGAGCTAAAAAAAAAAAAAGGCAAATGCTTTGACAGCTGTTTCTCATCATACTGAGATGTTTTCCTTGCCTGGTGATGGTGGTGACACTTTAGAGTAACAACAAAATTGAGTGTTGTGTATTATAATTTTGCTGGTTGAAATGCATATGGTTGGGCAGACTCTAAATATTGTCTATGTAACAATTCAGTAAAATGCAGCCTGTGTTAGTTGATGTATCCCTGAGGCTCTTCTGAAATAATGGAGCAGATTTTAGCAACATTTTAAGAGCCAAAGAAGAGCTCAGGCATTAGATCTGGGAGATGAAAAGTCATTTTGATAATTTAAAAACTTGGGTGAGAATGTAGGTCCCTTGCCCTGTGCAGGGAAACACGGCCATTCCTTGAGAGGCCGGGGTCCTTATGCCATCTCTCGGAGCACGAGCGTGATGGTTGTGTCTGGAAGTGGCGGGACTGTCTGTTAGCAAGACCATGGACAAGTTGTGCCTGAATGGTAAGTAGCATCCTTCCCCGCACCCTGTGTGTGTTGATCCCATATCCTCTCAGTCTTCAAGTGATCCAGTTTGCTCCCCTGGCCTGTGTTCAGGCTATGACCTGAGTCTGTTGTTGGCATGGGCTCCTCACGAGCTGTAGCAAAGTCTGGCTGTGGAAGCCGACACGGGGTGACCTTCATAGAAGGAAGCCCAGCAAGCGCCCTCTTCACGGGTCTTTTGATCCACTCCCGCTTCCCTCATGGGAGGATGCTGAAGCCCCTTCCCAGGGTATCAGCAGTCTGTCTGATTATTACAACTCTGAGGCTGNACAGGGCCCCTTGGAGAAAGCTTCAGGGGCCTCCAGGGAGTGGAGGCCGGCCTCGGATCTGATGCCAAAGTGTGTGTGCAAGTGGGATGTGAGAGTGTGAGGGTGGGAGGGGACAGGGCTTGGCCAGCGCATCCTAGACTATACGCGCCTGTGAATGTCAATGTGGATTCTGATTCAGGACTTCTGGTTGGGGTCTGAGGTTCCTCAGGTCTAACACACTCCCAGGAACTGCCGAGGATGCTGGTCCAGGGAGCACACTTGGAGGGACAGAGGGTTCAAGTCCACCGTGGTCTTCAGGACTCTGAGGCAGGGTGATGGCACACAGGCAGGGGAGTTACCCCACTCCATGCCTGAGCTAAAAAAAAAAAAAGGCAAATGCTTTGACAGCTGTTTCTCATCATACTGAGATGTTTTCCTTGCCTGGTGATGGTGGTGACACTTTAGAGTAACAACAAAATTGAGTGTTGTGTATTATAATTTTGCTGGTTGAAATGCATATGGTTGGGCAGACTCTAAATATTGTCTATGTAACAATTCAGTAAAATGCAGCCTGTGTTAGTTGATGTATCCCTGAGGCTCTTCTGAAATAATGGAGCAGATTTTAGCAACATTTTAAGAGCCAAAGAAGAGCTCAGGCATTAGATCTGGGAGATGAAAAGTCATTTTGATAATTTAAAAACTTGGGTGAGAATGTAGGTCCCTTGCCCTGTGCAGGGAAACACGGCCATTCCTTGAGAGGCCGGGGTCCTTATGCCATCTCTCGGAGCACGAGCGTGATGGTTGTGTCTGGAAGTGGCGGGACTGTCTGTTAGCAAGACCATGGACAAGTTGTGCCTGAATGGTAAGTAGCATCCTTCCCCGCACCCTGTGTGTGTTGATCCCATATCCTCTCAGTCTTCAAGTGATCCAGTTTGCTCCCCTGGCCTGTGTTCAGGCTATGACCTGAGTCTGTTGTTGGCATGGGCTCCTCACGAGCTGTAGCAAAGTCTGGCTGTGGAAGCCGACACGGGGTGACCTTCATAGAAGGAAGCCCAGCAAGCGCCCTCTTCACGGGTCTTTTGATCCACTCCCGCTTCCCTCATGGGAGGATGCTGAAGCCCCTTCCCAGGGTATCAGCAGTCTGTCTGATTATTACAACTCTGAGGCTGCAGGGCTCCAGCTTTGATCTTGATTGTGTTCCAGAGATGATTATCTCTCTGTGTCAGGATCCAGAGCCCGTTGTCTTGGGGAAATGCTGTGATCCGGCTCACCCACCAAAGGAGCCGATAGCCCGCCTGCCCCTAGGGATGAAATCCAGGGGGCAGTAGCCACGATGTGTCTGTGGTGACCCACAGATACCCCCAGCCAGGCTTGGCAGGGGAGCGAGGCCTTCCCACTTCCTGCCTGGGGGCCCCAGGCTGGACGGCCTGGGCAGGCGGAGCTGTGGGCTGGCAGCGGGGTGGACAGGCGCGAGCTCTGTGTGTGATTTCCTCTCCTGATCCCATCAGGTTCCCATGGCTCTGGGCAGCTCTGGTACGGACCCCAGGCCTTTGTGCGTCTCCACCCCTCCCCACCAGTCCTGCCGGCCGCTATAGACAGTCCCCGCCACGCTTTTGGGAACACGAGACTCGCAGGAGCAGGGACTGAGATGGGGTCTCAGCACCAGAGGGGTCCAGAGCGGGCTTTCTGAGGGTCATCTTCACCTCAGTTCCCCCCACTGTGATGTGCTCAGGGTGTGAGTTAAGTGGGAGGCCAGGCTCCGTGCACGTGGACACCCTGTGTCCCACTTCAGCTCAGGACCATCTCTGGGATTCCTTGGCAGAACTGCCTTCTCTGCGACCCCATGCTTCTATGTCTGACCCTTTGCTGGGTCCCAGGACTCAGAAGAAGCCTCATTTCACTTTGTGGGATACAGAGAACTATCATGTAATGGGACCGGGGTCGGGGGAGCAGTCCTGGGACACTAGAAAAATGTATTGTTTTTTCTTTCCCTTTCACTCCTATGAAGTTGATGGCTTTTCTTCCTACATTCCAGCACACTTGTTCAACTTGAAACAAAATGCCATGAAAGCTTTTAAGTTTTTGCCATGAACTTACAGTACAGGGTGAAAAATAATATTCTGAGATTTGAAAAGCTTAAGTTGAGGCGGCTGTGTGATTTTGGCAGTGTTTCCTTACATGAACTCCCTGCACCTCATCTCAGCCCCGACCTCCCCCGTCACGGGTTGGCAGAAACGGCAAGTTTTACCGGAGTGGAGGGGCATGGCCAAGGCCTACTTGGGCAGAGAGGGCCCTGGGGCCCAAGCTTTGGCCCTACGGATTTGCACCCATTTTAGTAACATGGGAAGTAGGGAAGATGGACCCTCCATCTGGTTCTGCCTTTGTGTTCTTATTTTTCTTTGAATCCAAGGGATGGCCAAGAAAGAACAGCCAGCACTCACAATGTGAGTCAATACCGGGGGGATGGGTGAGGAGTGGGCTGGGGAATCACTGAGTCATGGGCACTGCAGCTGCGAGAGTCCTCCCCCTGCAACAGCTCCTTCCTAACTGCCTCACTTATGGGGGCGCCCCGGAGCCCCTGCAAGAGCAGAGAAGCCGCCCAGGGACACACCTGACCGGGGACAGGTGCCGGAAGAGGAGCAGGTTCCCGGACTCACAGTCCAGTGCTCCAGCCTGATTCCCAGGATCCGCTCACTTGCCTCTCTGGCCTGCGTCCCCGAGCATACTGCTGGGTCCAGACCCGGCTGCTGCCCTTGCCTGCTCTCCCAGCCTCTGACCCCCAGACAGCCTCTCTGCTTTCCCTCCAGGAGGGTCTGCAGGGTGACATAATGATGGGGCTCTGGTTCCCATAGAGGCCCCACCGGGACCCTCTGGGGCAGACTGACCAGCGTCCTCGTCCTGCCCTCCTCTCCCTCCACCAGCATCCAGCATCAGGCAGTGGCTTGGCTGCAGCCGCCCAGCTTCTGCCTCCTAGGATGCCCCCAAGCAGTGCAGGGTACTGCTCCCCCGCACTGAGGCTCGGTGAGGAGCAGCCCCGCCAAGGCTCACAGTGGGAGCCCTGGGGTCTGTACCCCCGCCAGGCTGCGCTGGTCTCGGGGCCTCCACTCTTTTCTTGCTCTAAGAGCCTCTCTGGCCCTTTTTCCCCTCCCTTTCTTTCTTAGAACAATGGCTTAAAATCTAAGGCAGTGACTGCAGGTTTGGAAGGGAATGGTGGACCTGGGGCTTAAAAAATTTAATAAAACAGCCTTAGTTCTGGGAATGAAAAGAAACAATTTAAGGTGTTGATAAATGCTTGGCAGAGTTCTTTTCCTCTTTTCAGAGCTGATCCTGCAGATTAGGGTTTTGGCACATGGCTTATTACTTAACAACCCATACAAGCAGAGAGAAATGTAAATGATGCTGTTTTTTTCTTTTCTTCTGCTGAAAAGGGGGCTCTGACCTTGGAATACGAGCCTTTAGTGTAAGCACTGACATCTTTCCAGCCGGAGTGGGCTTTTTCCTCTTATTTCCTTTGTTGGAGGAGATTGAAAAGTTAACGCTGTTACTTACCTTTCCCAGGGTGTCCCACACCTCCCAGCTCCCACGCTCTCATGATGTTAACAGTACATTTACAAACTAATACTTATATTGTTCATTCTGATTTATTCTCATGTACGTTCTTCACATGTCTTCTAAGAAATGTCACAGCCCAACACTTTGTTCATTTGGTCTGAATTACTGTTGTAGCTAATGGAACAAAGCTTCATTTGTTTAAAAATGATTCAGTAGTTAGGATTTAATGGTCAGTGTAAATGTCTGTGTCCAATCACTCAGTCATGTCCGACTCTTTGCTACCCCATGGACTGTAGCTCACCAGGCTCCTCTGTCCATGGAACTTTCCAGGCAAGGATACTGGGGCAGGTTGTCATTTCCTTCTCCAGGGGACCTTCCCAACCGAGGAATCGAACCTGCATCTCTTGCACTGGCAGGAGAATTCTTTGCCACTGAGCCACCAGGGAAGCCAGTTAACGGTCAGTGCGCCCCAGGATATCTTCATATACAAATGTGCCTCTTGTAGGGGAATGTGAAAGAAGTCTTCTCAAACCTTGGTTTTTGAAAGGATGAACTGCGCTGAGTTAGACCTAAGTTAATTTTCCCTGCAGTTGACTGGTCAATGCCTGAACATCCAAGGAAGGACAGAATTTGTCTCCTGGACCCCATTGGTAAGGGTGTATGTGGCCTCAGTGAAGGAGAGAACAGGAGATGAGCCTCTGAAGTCAGCTGAGGTGCAGCCCAGTCTACACAGCACTGGGTCTACACCGAAACAGAACTCATTTGGCACCCTTGGCCTAACTCAGAGGGTCTGCTTGTCAGCACACAACAAGCAAGTCTGCTGTCGTCCTGCTCACTATCAGGGGAAATACTACTAGTCCACGTCTTTCCCTGAATATTTGCCTCTGTAATTACTTGGAAAACCAGTGAAATGGACCTCACCATAGTAAACTGACCCTAGAGTCATTTGGATGGAAACTCTGGTGTTTTGGTTTAAAAGATGCAAAGAGAGAGGTGCATCTGACTGAGGTGGTGGTGGTACCTTCCAAAACAGCCTCTTCCAGCTGGTTTTCTCATTGGGTTTAGTTGTTTTGTTTAGATTTTTCTTCTTCTTCTTCTTTTTTTTTCCCTATGTATTCCTAGTGTAATTGAACTTATAACAATATGGGCTTGAGCTGCGTGGGTCCACTTGAACTGTGTGGATATTTTTCAGTTGTAAGTACTGTAGTATTGCAGAGTCACCAGTAGGTTGAATCCTCAGATGTGCAGGGACCATGGATACACAGGGCTGACTTTAACACAGGCTAACCCCTGTGTGGTTCAGGGGTTGAGAACTGCACTCGTTGGTTAGCTGAGACGCACTACAAGCTTTGATCTAAGAGCTTTGCTGTTTTCAGGTGATAAGCAGGTCCTGAGACGGGTGGGTCAGATGTTGTGTGTGTGTCTGTGCGTGCTTTGTGCTAAGTTGTGTCTGACTCTTTTGCGACCCACTGGACTGTAACCAGGCTCCTCTGTCCATGGGATGCTCCAGGCAAGAATACTGGAGTGAGTTGCCATTTCCTCCTCCAGGTAATCTTCCCAACCCAGGGATTAAACCCACTTCTGTGTCTCCTGCGTTGCAGGAGGATTCTTCACTGGCTAAGCCATCAGCTGTTAGCTTCATGGTGCTGTCCGGGACCCAGGCTCCTTCTGCGCCGCTCTCTCTAGCGCAGCGCTCTTCGTTCTTAAAGTCCCCATCAGCTGTCTCTT
>SJYV01056038.1:0-16149 GCA_006410875.1 Neotragus pygmaeus
TGGGAGGGATTGGGTGCAGGAGGAGAAGGGGATGACCGAGGATGAGATGGCTGGATGGCATCATGGACTTGATGGACGTGAGTCCGAGTGAACTCCAGGAGATGGTGATGGACAGGGAGGTCTGGCATGCTGCAATTCATGGGGTCGCAAAGAGTCAGACACTACTGAGCGAATGAACTGAACTGAACTGAACTGATTAGACGGACCTTAGTCAGCAAAGTAATGTCTCTGCTTTTGAATCTAGGTTGGCCATAACTTTTCTTCTAAGGAGTAAGCGTCTTTTAATTTCATGGCTGCAGTCACCATCTGCAGTGATTTTGGAGCACAAAAAAATAAAGTCTGACACTGTTTCCACTGTTTCCACATCTATTTCCCATGAAGTGATGGGACTGGATGCCATGATCTTCATTTTCTGAATGTTGACCTTTAAGCCAACTTTTTCACTCTCCTCTTTCACTTTCATCAAGAGGATTTTTAGTTCTTCACTTTCGGCCATAAGGATGGTGTCATCTACATATCTGAGGTTATTGATATTTCTCCCGGCATTTTAATCACCTCTAAATGTTTGCTTCTGCATACTTTTTTATACTAAAGTAATATATTTTACCTTGACCCCTGCAAAACTCAGAACTCTTTGTATAATTCTGCTTGTGTTGCCATATCAAAATACTAAAGACTAAGTGACTTAAATGATAGTAATTTATTTTATCACAGTTCTGATCAAGTTTATGGTCAATTTGTTCTCTGAAATAGGGTTCTTGTGAACTTGTAGACAGCTGCTTTCTGTCCTTATTTGACCTTTCGTGGCACACATAGAGAGGTGAGCGAGACAGAGACAGAGTGAGCATTTCACACTCTGACATGTCTTCCTGTTGGACACAGGCCCCACCTTTATGACCTCATTTAACCTTAATCACTTCCTCACACCAAATTCAGCAACACTAGGAGTTAAGGATTCAACATGAATTTTGTGAAGAATTAAATATTCAGTCCATAACAGTCCTGAATTCATATAAAACAGCAAGAAATATCTATGGATATTCTTCTTTCTTTCCTTTTATATAATTTATTTTTCTGTTCACACTTATAACCCCAGTCTGCCTTTCCATCCCACAGAAACATAATTTAATATATTTTTATGTTTGAATGTGTATTGGGGGCTTTGTTTGTTCATTTATTTTTTTGTTTTATTTTGTTTTAATTGGCATACAGTTGATGTATATTATACAAGTTACAGATGTACAATACAGCAATTTGCAATTTTAAGAGTTATATTCCATTTACAATGATAATAAAGCTTTGCCTCTATTCCCTGAGTTGTAAAATATATATGCATAGCTTATTTATTTTATACATAGTATATTTGATCTCTTAATCCATTACCCTTAAGTGTCCCTCATCCTTTCCCTTTCCCCACTGGTAGCAACTAGCTTGTTCTCTCTGTGAGTCTGTCTCTTTTTTGTTATATTCACTAGTTTGTTATATTTTTTAGATTCCACACATAAGTGATATCATACAGTACTTGTTTTCCTCTGTCTGATTTCTTTCACTTAGCACAATACTCTCCAAGTCCATCCATGTTTTTACAAATGGCAATATTTCCTTTTTTTTTAATAGCTAAGTAACATGTCAGAATTTCTTTATCCATTCATCTGTTAATGGATACTTAAGATGCTTACATGTTATGTGTGTGTGTGTGTGCATATATGTTCTCAATTGTGTCTGACTCTGTGATCCCATGGACTGTGACCCTCCTGACTCCTCTGCCTATGGAATTTTTCAAGCAGGAATACTGGAGTGGGTTGTCATTACCATCTCCAGGTTATTTTACTAACCAAGGGATCGAACTCTCATCTCTCTCATTTTCTCCACTGACAGGCACATTCTTTAAAATTTACCACAAGTTCTGCCTAGGAAGCCCCTTACATACCTTGGCTATTGTAAATAGTGATGCTATGGACATTGGGGTGCATATATCTTTTTGGATTAGTGTTTTTGTCTCTTTTGAATATATATCCAGAAGTGGAATTTCTTGATAATATGATTGCTCTATTTTTAGTTCTTTGAGAAACCTCCATACTATTTTCCAAAGTGGCTGTACCAATTTATGTTCCCTGTTGCTCTCAGGAGAGGGCCTGGCCTGCTTTGGGAAGGCTGGGTCTACAGGTTGCAGAATTGTGATTTTCTAGAGTGTTGTCTTCCCCTTTTCAGGTGAGGTTGGTCCAATGGCCACAGCAGGCTTCCTGGAGGACAGAGCTGTGGCACAGGGATTCTGGAGCTTGTGCCAGATCTGCACTGGTCACTCTGGTGGTTAAGACCTTATCTAGGACATGTCTAGACTCAATTGTGAGCTCAAAAAGCCTTTAGGCAAACTGTCCCTGATGGGTGGAACTGTGCCCTGACCAGTTAGATGCTTGGCCTAAGAAGTCCAAATACTGGCACCTACAGGCTGCTGAGTGGGGCCAGGTCATGGTGCTGTAGGGATGAATCCACAATGGTGCCCACCAGCACCAGTGTCCACATGGTAGAATGAAATCCTAAGAATTGCTGTCATTAGTGTCTTTGTCCCTAAGTGAGCCACAGCCACCATTACTTCTCCAGGAGATACTCCAAGACCAACAGATAGGTCTGGTCAGGGTCTTATCAAATTATTGCATTTTCACTAGGTTTTGGTGTGTGTGAGATTTTTGTATGAACTTTTTAAGGGTAAAGTCTCTATTTCTCCTAGTCCTCTGAGGCCCCCAAAATTAAATTCAACTGGCCCTCAAAGCCAAATTATCTGGGGCTTATCTCTCTGATACAAGGCCCCCTAGGCTGGTGAGCACAAAGTGGGACTCAGAACTCTCACTCCCATTGGAAAACCTCTGTAATATATTTATCTTCCAATTTGTGGGTTGCCCATCGAGAAGGTAACAGGGGTTATATCAGACTTCTTGCTATCCAAAGTCCCTTCTATGCATCTTTATGTTTTTATTTAGGGACAATATTTCTTGGTAGATGCCAGTATTTATCATTGATAGCTGTTTTGCAGATAGCTATGATATGTGTGTACTATCTTTTATTATTTGCTGGTTGATAGAGCCCCATCATTAAATAATAACTATTTGTTTAGTCTAATCTACATTTAATTTTAAGCTACGTGTATTATTATCTTTCTTCTTGTTTTAAGCATCACAAGATAGCAGCATATATCCTGGATAAAACTAAGGCAATCTATAGTCCTTGGGTTTGCAAAGAGTCAGACATGACTAAACACAGCACAGCACAACTTAGAGTTTTTCTAATTTGCCATCTTGGTCAATTTCTCCTTAATCTTCCTATATGGAAACAACATGGAAACAATTCTGGATCTCATTTATAGTGTGAATTATTAGATATTTAAAAATGAGCAAAGCACATTATTTTCTAGATGCTTTCATATAATTTACCTTCAGTTCAGTTCAATCACTCAGTCGTGTCCAACTCTTTGCAACCCCATGAATTGCAGCATCCCAGGCCTCCCTTCCATTACCAACTCCAGGAGTTTACTCAGACTCACATCCATCGAGTCAGTGATACCATCCAGCCATCTCATCCTCGGTCGTCCTCTTCTCCTCCTGCCCCCAATCCCTCCCAGCATCAGAGTCTTTTCCAGTGAGTCAACTCTTCGCATGAGGTGGCCAAAGTCCTGGAGTTTCAGCTTCAGCATCATTCCCTCCAATGAAATCCCAGGGCTGATCTCCTTCAGAATCGACTGGTTGGATCCCCTGGCAGTCCAAGGGACTCTCAAGTCTTCTTCAACACCACAGTTCAAAAGCAATTCTTCGGCATTCAGCTTTCTTCACAGTCCAACCCTCACTTCCATACATGACCACTGGAAAAACTATAGTCTTGACTAGACGGACCTTTGCTGGCAAAGTAATACGTTTTCTTTTCAATATGCTATCTAGGTTGGTCATCACTTTTCTTCCATGGAGTAAGTGTCTTTTAATTTCATGGCTGCAGTCACCATCTGCAGTGATTTTGGAGCACAAAAGATAAAGTCTGACACTGTTTCCTCTGTTTCCCCATCTACTTCCCATGAAGTGATAGGACCGGATGCCATGATCTTCGTTTTCTAAATGCTGAGCTTTAAGCCAACTTTTACACTCTCCACTTTCACNACTTAGCAATACTGTATTATATACTTGGAAGTTGCTACATGTCCTCACCATCACCCAAAACAAATGACTATTACGTGAGATGACAGAGGTGGTGGTGTTCAGTCGTGTCCGATTCTTTGTGATCCCATGGACTACAGCATGCCAGGCTTCCCTGTCCCTCACTATCTCCTGGAGTTTGCTCAAACTCATATCCACTGAGCCAGTGATGACATCCAACCATCTCATCCCCTGCCCCCATTTTCTTCCTGCCTGCAATCTTTCCCAGCAGCAGGATCTTTTCCAGTGAGTTGGCTTTCAACCAATTTTGTGGTAATTATTTCATAATAGATAATATGTATCAAAACATCATGTGTAGGTCTTAAATTTATAAATATTATACGTCAATTACAACTCACTAAAGCTAGGAAGAAAGAAAAACAAATCAGTCATCTCTCAGTCCGGTACAATGCTGAGGGGGAAGTGACCTCACAAGTGAGGTGAAAGTCGCTCAGTCATGTCTGACTCTTTGCAGCTGTGTAGTCCATGGAATTCTCCAGGCCAGAATACTAAAGTGGGTAGCCCTTCCCTTTTCCAGAGGACGTTCCCAACCCAGGGATCGAACCCAGGTCTCCCGTATTAGAGGCAGATTCTTTACCAGCTGAGCCACAAGGGAAGCCCAAGAATACTGCAGTGGTAGTCTATCCCTTCTCCAGCAGATCTTCCTTACCCAGGAATCAAACCAGCGTCTCCTGCATTGCAGGCAGATCCTTTACTAAGTGAGCTATCAGGGAAGCCCTCACAAAGAGCGGAGCTAAGGGGAGGCCCAAGGAGCCAGAGTCTGTGTTGGAAAGGACCCCAGCAGCCTCAACACCAGCAGGAAGCAGAGGTTCCAGGCCCAGAGGCGGTGGTAGGGGGGCTGGATCAGAGCCCCTGCTGGGAGGTGAGGAAACATCCAATGCATGAAATGACCACCCACAGGATTCCACCCAGTGTGACTCCTACAGCCCTGGCTCACCCTGCCTCCAATCATCCATTTTCTGATGCCCACTGTGGACCCACAGCTCTAGGAGACAGGACTACAAGATAGACGTGCCCTACCATCAGGGAGTTTACCTTCCAATGAGAATCCCAGAGGGAAGACACAGGATGGGGCAGGGCAGGTGCCCAGTGATGAGTTCCAGACCCTTAGCGCTGCGGTTAGAGGTGCCACTCCACCAACAGCCGGGCAGTGGTCCTCAAGGCAGAGTAGGTGAGAGGCGATCTCGGCCTTCTCCCCGGGGCTATCCAGGCTCTCTAGCTTCAGAGCTGGTGGGTGAGCTGGGGGGCCCGGGGACAGGTGGAGAGCTGTGTCTCACAGAGCTTCAGAGCCCTCGCCACGGCCACTTGCTGGCCAGGCCCAGGCCTCGAAGCAGCTGCGCCCTCCCCTCCATTCCCCCTCTGCGGTCTAACTGTGTGTCGGTCTCCATCGGTCACCATCCACAGAGGCCTCCCTCAGCATCTGGAGTGCATGGACACTGCCGTTAAGGTCACAGCTTTAATCAGCTTCAGTGTCTCCGTTCACATTTCAAAAATTGATACAGCTGAGATCAGCTGTCTACCCACTGGGAGGTGGCCAGAGGTCAGGGTTAAGTTGCAAAGACACTGCCCATCATGACTTCAGGTCTATCTTTATGGGTGGAGCTGTTCTCAAAGAAAGGCAACTGCTGTGAGCTGGGAACTAACTTGATGGGCATTTGCTACAACATGTATCCCTACTGAGCCCACCCAAATGATTCGCTCCAATTTAAATGAAAAGCCCGAGGGCTGGCTGGGTGCTGGGCGCCTGGCTCCCTCAGTGATGATGGCTGGGCAGTGAGTGCGCCACCAGCTGAGATCTGCCTCTTCAGCAGGGCCTGGGCACTGGTGGAAAGACAGACTGGGTGCTGGACCAATGCTCTGGGGCAAAGTAACCGGCCAGCCCAGGGACTCCTCCTCTTAGCCTGAGCCTCGGAGGGCAAAAGTTGAGCCTTAGGACTTTGCCCTCCTTTGTCAGTACAGAGAATAACATTTGTTTTGGTGGAGACTTCCAGCAACACTGTGACCAGACCGTGACCTGACCTTAAGAACAAAGGATCTGATGCCAAGAAGCTTGCAACAACTACCCACACCACCATTCTTTCCTATAAAAGAGCTTTGCTGGAAGCTTTCCGGGAGTTGGGGGTCTTTTAAGGTGGAAGCCACCCGTCTCCTTGCGCGGCCCTGCAGTGAACCTCTCTCTGCTCCAGACTCTGGCATTTTGGTCTTGTCTGGCCTCACTGGCCTCACTGGCATTCAGGAATGGACACAGGCAAGGCAGACTAACACAACCTGGAGACCAATCAGCCAGGGGTTAGGGGACACAGAGGCGTCCACGGCTTTCAGGCCTGCGGGAGAGCCAGGGGGACTAGCTCAGGAAGAGGTAATCTAGGCAGGAGATGTGGGCAGGAATGTGTAGAGTTCACTGTGGGTCACAGTGAAACCGATGGAATTTCCTTGGTTGTCCCCTTATCAGTGTGAACCATCAGATTTTATAGAAGGAGAACAGAGTCAGCGCCAGAGAGGTGGCAGCCCAGGCACGCAGTAGATGGCCAGGAAGGCCAGGCGGCTTTGCACCGAACCCCAAAGGTACACGGCAAGGGGCCCGGTCAGGGGCCAGGTGGCCTGTGTTCTGGCCAGAGGGCCAACGTTTACTCATCCTCTACCCTGCACAGGCTGTTTACTTCTCTTGAGTCCTTGGCATCTGCTAAATGCAGGTGAAAATGTCCTCCTTGAATATTTCACAGAGTAACTGTGAAGAATCTGGAAGAAATGTAGATATTGTATAAGGCTCTACTGGAGAAGGCAATGGCAACCCACTCCAGTGTTCTTGCCTGGAGAATCCCAGGGACGGGGGAGCCTGGTGGGCTGCCGTCTATGGGGTCGCACAGAGTCGGACACGACTGAAGCGACTTAGCAGCAGCAGCGGCATAAGACTCTGTGGGCTTCCCAGGCGGCACCAGCGGTAAAGAACCTGCCTGCCAATGGAGGAGACGAAAGAGATGAGGGTTTGATCCCTGGGTGGGAAGATCCCCTAGAGGAGGGCATGGCAACCCACTCCAGTATTCTTGCCTGGAGAATCCCATGGACAGAGGAGCCTGGCAAGTCACAGTCCAAGGGGTCGCAAAGAGTTAGACACAACTGAGCGACTTGGCACACACATAAGGCTCTATAAATAAGCGGGGTCAAGTCTAAGGGCTCCTACAGGAAAGCTGAGGTTACATGACTTGCCCAGGGCCTCTCAGCGGTTACCAAGGGCCATCCAGCTCTGGTGCCTCTGGCTTTCTATGACACCGCAGCCCTTCTGGGTGCCTGCTGCTGGCACTTTCTGTGGAGCACGGAGCCTCTCTTGGGGCCATCCCAGCAGACGAGACCCTCAGACTCCAATCCTGCCTCAGACATGCACAGGCCTGTTACCCAAGTGGCCCAGATCAAGGTCAGCCTCTGCAGGATATGCTGCAGCCACGGGGGGAGACAGAGCAGGACCCAGAGCCACCAGGTCGACCCAGACACCGTGGAGCCCCACGCAAGCTGAGCTCTCATCTGGGAAAAGAGAGACGTCCCGTTCTGAGCAGGTGCTCCAGAGAGGTTTATATATCCACAGTTGGGAGCCCCAGGCTCCTGCTCAGAACAAGGGGTTGAGAACATCCAGTCAGGGAATCACGGCCACCCCAGGTGGACAGGCCTGGCACCTGTGGAGA
This sequence comes from Neotragus pygmaeus, assembly GCA_006410875.1. Taxonomy (NCBI): domain Eukaryota; kingdom Metazoa; phylum Chordata; class Mammalia; order Artiodactyla; family Bovidae; genus Neotragus; species Neotragus pygmaeus. The sequence goes on from SJYV01056038.1 coordinate 7,877, forward strand.
CGGTGACGCTTCTGCTTCAAACACAGCCAGCTCCCTCCCTCTGCCCTTGAAGTCTCCTCGTCAAGAGACAGGGCTGTCCTTTTCATGACGAAATGAGGTCCCTGGCGGTTTCTTAACTTGTCTGACACCTATCAGCCCCCAGAAAGCTTGACCCAGGCCCCCTGTCTGCTCCCCAACCTTGGCCAGCATCAGCAACCACATGTCCAACACAGCCAGCCCACCCTCAGCCCAGCGGCCCCCGGCCCGCTCCTAGAAGCTGCTGGCTAAAGTCTGGAGCGGACAAATTCTATTAAGTGCTCCAGCTGCTCCTCCAGGCGCTGCTCATCCCCGTGGTTCTCAATGACCCAATCGAAGGTCCCGAAGTTGTCCAGGCCACACTCTGACTCAGCGTCGTCCACCCCTGCGGAGAGGTATGGCAAGGTCAGGCCCGTCCCTCCCAACAAACACAGGGCATCGAGGCCTGCGGGCCCCACGAGAAGCCACCCTCTCTTGAACACTCCTCAGCCCCTCAGAGCTAACCGCCGCTCACCCCAGAGGGCACTCCCGCACCCCTGAAACGCTGGGACATCAGATTCACCGGTCCACAACCACCTGAGCCCCGCGGAGGGGCCCACTGACTTCTCTCGTCACTGCCATCTCAAACCACAGACAACCCAAACTGTAATTTTGTTTTCATTTTATGTAAAGCCAGTCATGTCAGTTTCGATCCCGACATCTCTGACTCAGGCCCCTTGGGAGGCAGCATGCGCCATTTTCAGTGAGGCTGGTAACAAGGGCATCCACCTGGTGGGTCCGCTGTGACTATAAAGTGAGATAATGTGTTCAAAGCGCTTAGCCCAGTCCAGAGTGAATGCCCAGGAGATTAGTGTGCTTAGACACTCAGTCATGACTCTGTGCGACCCCATGGACTGTAACCCATCAGGCTTCTCTGGGATTCTCCAGGCAAGAATACTGGAGTGGGTTGCCATTAGGAAGCTATTCACCTCATTTAGGAAGAGTCAGACCCACTGATCCAAGTCACGGTGACCCGGGGCAGGGAAGACACCTGAGCTGTGCCCCTGCCAGAGAGCAGGCCTGGGCTGGCACTCCTCGGGCCATCTAGCAGAGCTTCCTCTCCCCACCCCCACTGTGTTAATCTAACAGGAGTGCGGTTTGTCAGGCCTCCCCTCTGACCCACTGTCCGTGTCCCCTCCAGGCTGGAACACAAAGCTGAAGGACCAGGGGCAGCAGAGGGTTCCAGCCAGACCTCCAGAAGCCCACTGGCCTAGAAAAGACAACCCAGGTAAGGGAACCAGGCCAAGGTCACAGGAAAACCTTTACCCCAAGGACACCATCCTCTACTCAACTCCACTTAGTAATCTGGAGGCACTCCTGAGCCCCAGACCTCAGACTCCTTTTTATAACCCCCTGCTCACACCCCCAGCCTGCCAGGGAGACAGCGGAAGACCGAGAATGTGGGAGGGGGTAGCCCGNCTGATCTCCTTCAGAATCGACTGGTTGGATCCCCTGGCAGTCCAAGGGACTCTCAAGTCTTCTTCAACACCACAGTTCAAAAGCAATTCTTCGGCATTCAGCTTTCTTCACAGTCCAACCCTCACTTCCATACATGACCACTGGAAAAACTATAGTCTTGACTAGACGGACCTTTGCTGGCAAAGTAATACGTTTTCTTTTCAATATGCTATCTAGGTTGGTCATCACTTTTCTTCCATGGAGTAAGTGTCTTTTAATTTCATGGCTGCAGTCACCATCTGCAGTGATTTTGGAGCACAAAAGATAAAGTCTGACACTGTTTCCTCTGTTTCCCCATCTACTTCCCATGAAGTGATAGGACCGGATGCCATGATCTTCGTTTTCTAAATGCTGAGCTTTAAGCCAACTTTTACACTCTCCACTTTCACTTTCATCAAGAGGCTTTTTAGTTCCTCTTCACTTTCTGCCATAAAGGTGGTGTCACCTCCATATCTGAGGTTATTGATATTTTTCCTGGCAATCTTGATTCCAGCTTGTGTTTCTTCCAGCCCAGCGTTTCTCATGATGTATTCTGTATATAAGTTAAATAAGCAGGGTGACAATATACAGCCTTGATGTACTCCTTTTCCTATTTGGAACCAGTCTGTTGTTCCATGTCCATACCTTAATATGTGTCATTATTTTCACTACAGCCTAATAATTTTCTACATATAAAGAAGTATGAAGGACTTCTCCATTTCTCTAGAAATTTTGTCGTTATTATTCAATCACCAAGTTGTATCTGACTCTTTGTGATTCCATGGATCGCAGCACACCACACCCTTTCCCTTACAATCTCCCTGAGTTTGCTCAAGTTCATGTCCATTTCATCCTCTGTTGGCCTCTTCTCCTTCTGCCTTCAATCTTTCCCAGCATTAAGGTCTTTTCAAATGAGTTTGTTGTTTACATCAGATGGCCAAAGTATTGGAGCTTCAGCTACAGCATCAGCCCTTCCAATGGCTATTAAGGGTTGATTTCCTTTAAGATTGACTCATTTGATATCCTTACTGTCCAGGGGACTCTCAAGAGTCTTCTTCAGCACCACAGTTTGAAAGCATCAATTCTTCTGCACTCTGCCTTCTTTATGGTCCAGCTCTCATAATCGTACATGACTACTGGAAAGACCATAGACTTGATTAGCAGATGTTAAAGCAAAGTGATGTCTTTACTTTTTAGCACACTTTCTAGGATTGTCATAGCTTCCCTGCCAAGAAGTATTTATCTTCTAATTTCATGACTGAAGTCACCATCCACAGTGATTTTAGAGCCAGTACCTATGTGCTATTGAATAATTGCCTTACTGTTTTTTAAAGAACAGCAAATATTCACTCATTAATTCTAATAGTATCATTACTAAACCTTATTTAACTTTCCGGGCCTTGTATTCTAAAATCAGGGCATTGACCACAATGTCTCCAATGCTACCCCAGGTCAAAAAATTCTTAAGAGCCCTACACTTTGCAATAAATATTAAAATTAAAATTAGTATTTTATCAGAAAAGTACTTAAAAGATATGTAAAGAGAGAAGGAAACTTTCAAAATAGTTCATTTTACTATTCACCTTCTACATAACATTTTGAAAGATTAGATTAGAGACTAGTATTAATGTATCGACCAGTATAATTTTTTTCTCAAGGGAGAGAGGCAGAGTTGATAAAAGAGACTGGGTATGCTTGTGCGGTATTCTCCAAGGATATTTTCTAAGACTTTCTAAGCAGACTGTAATCACCACAAAAATCCACTCTTCATCTCTCAATATTAAAGTGAGGTATAAGAGGCTTTATTTTTCTTCTTTTTGTCACCTTTACACAGACATCCCCCTACAAGTGATACCTGTGTCATTCTCTATAGAAATTAAAAGTAATACCAGTTTAAAATTAACTTTTTTAATGTAATGAATAATTCCAAGGTAAAATAAGAAGCATCAAAACTTATAAACAATAAAAAAAGCTTTAATGCAAAATAATAGAGAATTTAAAGTAATGACAACAAAACTGTAAACAATTGCCAGAAATATATCACCTAGGAGAATATGTTTAGCTTTTCAGTATGACTTAAAAATCAAAGTAAAGAAAGTTTGAAATAATTGCTTTGTGAAGTGATGCCTACTTTATTTAGAACCATTCAATCACTAAAACCATAGCTTTGATCAGTAACAAGACTTTTACCATGAATTTCCTCAACTCTTCATTCTACTTGGTTATGAAAATTAAAAAAAAAAAAACTAATGAAAATTTCCTGTATATATATACTGATGTCAAACTTGGTTCATAGGGAGGAAGTATGTGGGGCCACATTGTTCTTAACTAGAATGTCTTTCCATCTATTTGTAGGCAATTTTAGATTCAGAGTGAAAGCTTATTCAGTATGAGCATTGCATGCAAAAATAATATTATGTGAGAGCATTTTTGTGAGCTTTACTAATTGATCTTCAAGAGAGCTAGCAACTTTGGCTGGTAGCAGCCCTGGCTCTTATGATAGTGATACAAAGCCCATGGGTCTTTAGAGAACTGTTAGTAAAGCAGAATCCACAGAATGGTATCTGTGCCTGTTAATTATGTCTTCAGGGATATCAAGGTGCTAGTACTTACTAACTATATGAATGAAAGCATGCACCCCATACTTAGATACCTACTTTGGTAGTTTTATCCAGGATATATGCTGCTATCTCGTGATACTTAAAACAAGAAAAAAGATAGCAATACATATAGCTTAAAATTAAATGCAGATTAGACTAAACAAATATTTATTATTTAATGATGGGGGTCTATCAACCAGCAAATGATAAAAAACACTTGAATAAACAGGTACACTTATTTTAGAATCTTGTGTGTAACTATGTGGATTCTGATTACCAAATCTAAATATTACTATATAGTTTTACTTTCAAGCTGAAAAAGGAAACTGTCACATCTTCATCTCTCCACCACACCCAAGGATGATTTTTTTTTTCTCATAGCAAATTCTGATTCAGTATCTCATACACCGATCTACATATATACTGCTCTTTAGACATAATATCATTTGATTTTTTAAGATGCTTATTAGTGTTAAGCTGATAAATCATGATCCTTCATCCAAGTAACGGCTTTATTTTCCATATGTAAACAATAAGACTGAACCAGAGACAAAGGGTCACTGCCATATAAAGATTGTAATAATATGTAAAATGCTTAATAGAGGTTAAAGTTTAATTTAAAAAATATTAATCACCTGAGCTTAGAGAAATATTCTATCCTGTTTGGAATATTGTTATTTTGTATTTATTTGTTGCTGTTGTTGTTTTCATCATTTTCATCATTGACATCTTCATCATCATGCTAACAATCAAATATTTTACTGTGCCCTTCCTATGCTATCATCACTAAGCCAAGTACTTTGTGTACAGCAAGTCATTAATCTTGCCAACCACAGGTAAGTGGTATTATTGTTCCCATGGTGCTGTGCTGTGCTTAGTCATATCTGACTCTTTGCAAACCCATGGACTATAGATCGCCAGGCTCCTCTGTCCATGGGGACTCCCCAGGCAAGAATACTGGATTGGGTTACCATGCCCACCTCCAGGGGATCTTCTCAACCCAGGGACTGAACCCAGGTTTCCTGCATTGTAGGTGAATTCTTAACCATCTGAGCCACCAGGGAAACCCTAAAGGCCAGGTTTTGAAAATAGTACTCATTAAAAATGGGTAATTTGATAATTCAAGAAAGATCTTGTATTTATTTTTTTAATCCAATACCGAATTGCTTTCTTCTGCATCATGTTGTAAGTGAAAGATGATACTGATCTCTATTACTATTCAGAATTCTAAAAACATGTAACATGTTGAAAACTAAATTCAGCACATTTGTTTGTATAATTTTAAATCTCTATCAATGCTATTGGCATCCTCTTCATCTTTTGATTCTCCCTATTTCATGCCATAATGTACTTTGCAATACTATTTGCCACACATATTATGACTTAATCATTGATAGGCAAGAAGATTGGCAAGGGGTAGCACTACTGGTAAAGAACCCACCTGCCAGTTCAGGAGACATAAGAGACACAGGTTCAATCCCTGGGTCATAAAGATCCTTTACAGGAGGGGACATCAACCCACTCCAGTATTTTTACCTGGAGAATCCCATGGACAGAAGAGCCTGGCAGACTAGTCCATAGGGCTGCAAAGACTCGAATGTGACTGAGCACACAAACACACACCCAGACAAGAAGGTCTAAAGATAAGCAGCTTCTGCAGACTAATTGTAGAAAAGTTCCCAGGTGCCATTAAGAAAATCATTGAGGATAAATTATATCCACCTGAACAGATTTAATGCAAATAGTTCTCTATTCTGGAAGAAAAATGTCACAAGACATCTACTGATAAGAATAGAAGTGAGGAGTTAATACAAAAAACATAGACTAACTCTACTATTTTGTGAAAATGCAGTCAGGTGTATGGTCATGAATGTTCTTATCTATAAAACTGCTAACCTTCATTACTGAATGGACAAGAAACAGTGACTGTCAGTCTTTTAGTTGTACAACAGTAAGGCCTGGACAATGAGAACATTTTTCCTGGATTTATTCCATCAATTCTTTGACCTTGAAGACAAAAAGTATCTTGCCAGTAAGGGATTGTCTTTTAAAGCCCTTTCAATATTGAACAGTGATCCTGTACACCCAGTACCCCTCCACCCCTCCACGAGTTCAACCACAAAGGTGTTGGGGGACTACTTGCCCCTAAACACAATGTCTCTAATGTAGCCTCTAGATCAAGGGAGCATAAGAAACTTTAAGGCTCATTAAATGGGGTCTACATAGAAAAGATTACTAATGTTGTGGAAGAGAACTCTAATAGAAGGAACATGAAAGTCTGAGAGGGTTACACCTTTGGAGATGCCATCACTGTTACAGAAAAAGTGGTGAAAGCTGTCAGGATCCCAAAATAAATTCCTGCTGGAGAAAACTGTGTCCAGATGTTTTGCATGACTTCACAGGATTTACAAAAGAGTCAATCAAGGAAATAGGATGGTGATCGTGGATAAGGTACAAAAATAAAAAGTGGTGGGTGAAGTGTTTCAAGATATAAATATTTGAGAAAGTCAAGAATTACATCACACCAGAGGAATTAATTGAAAATTACTTTAAATAAATGTGGGGTGGAGGGTGGGAGATGGGTTCATGTTTGGGAGCTCATGTACACCCGTGGCAAATTCATGTCAGTGTATGCCAAAACCAATACAGTATTGTAAAGTAAAATAAAGTAAAAATAAAAAAGTTAAAATAAATAAATAAATAAAATAAAACAGCACCCTAAAAATAAATAAATAAATAGGTGATTCTGAACCAAGGCAAGAAGATGAGGAAGAAGACATAGAAGCAGCAGTGCCAGAAAATGAATGACGTCAGATAACCTGGCAGAAGACTTCTGCATATTCAAGGCTGCTTTTGATTTATTTTATGATGTGGACCCTTCACTGATATGCGCATTTAAACCAAAGTACACAGTGGAAGAAGGGTTGGTGGGACTGTATGGAAACATCTTTAGAGAAATGTAAAAGTAAAAAAGCCAGATGGATAACTACAATTGCTTTTCCATAAAGCTATGCTGAATGTACCCGCTTCTCCTGCCTCCCTCTCCACCTCCTCCATGTCTGTCACCCTTGAGACAAGAGGACAAAACCCTCCTTTCCCTCCTCTTCCTCAACCTACTCAGCATGAAGACAACAAGGGTGAAGACTTTATGATGATCCATTTCCATTTAATGATTATTGAGCAAATAACCATCATGCTACACACTTAATAAAGTCATCTGTGGGGTATGTATATGTCTGTGCTCTTTGAAAATCTAATTCATGTATGGCGAGGACTAAATGAGATGCTTTTATGTCATCACCATCATCGTTGATTTGTAGCACATCATATGCAAGATTTGTATTGAAGTGGATAGCCTATTCTTACATAGGCATAAAAGGAGTATAACATTATAAAAAATTATAATATGCTAGTTTTCATTTTCAATATAAATTTATTTATTTTAATTGTAGGTTACTTACTTTACAATCACATTACATTATGGTATGCCCTCATCACCTCTAAAAATTCAAGAAAATCCATATCAGCATATCAACTAAAGTAAGTGTTTTCTCTAAATTTTCCAATACTGTGTTATGAATATGACAGTAAGTCTTTATGGCATAAAATTTTATAATGACTTATTCATTAGTGACTAGGCTAGGCTATTGTGAAACAATCATACTGATTTCACTAGGCTACCATAAAGCAGTAATATTGCTGCTTCCTCAATATCATTGCATGAATTTCTGTGCCTGTTAATAAATATGAATTTCTTTTTCACATTATCTTTTCACTTATGATGCCAGTGTTAACAATGCTTATAGCATGCACAATATTGTGTTTCAGAGAACAAAATATTGATGTTAGTACTGACAGATGACTTTTTTTAAGCAGGTGATGTAAACATGGTGTTTATACAATACAGTACAATAAACATGTTTTTCTCTTGCTATTTGCTTAACAGTTTCTTTTCTCTTGTTCACTTTATTGTAAGAACACCATATATAGTGCATGCATATGCATGTGCTTGGTCATTCAGTCATGTCTGACTCTTTGTGGCTCTATGGACTGTAGCCCACCAAGCTCCTCTGTCCATTGGATTTTTTTTAAATTAATTAATTTATTTATTTTTTAATTTGACTTTACAATACTCTATTGGGTTTGCCATACATCAACATGAATCCACCACAGGTGTACACA
>SJYV01056049.1:0-10087 GCA_006410875.1 Neotragus pygmaeus
AGTCCCACGAGATTGATGTAGAGAGACCTAATGAAGTGAAAACAAACAAGTAAATGACAATTTTAATTTCCATCTCAAAGATGAGGAAAATTGAGAAACAGAAGAGACTTTCATGACTATATTCAATAAACATGCATTCTCTTTTGGGTGTCAAAAATGCTACTTCTTTTATTCTAGCCTAACCTTCTGTTTATGAGGTCAATCAACACTGTATTTGGAAATATTTGGAGTAGATGGGGTTTTGCCACTGAATGAATGTATGCTCCTGGTCGGAGTTCCATGGGCGTCATTAGCTTTATAATGTTGTTTAACTACACTACTTTGGGCTTCCCTGGTGGCTCAGCAGTAGAGTCCAACTGTCAATGCAGGAGATGCAGGTTCCATCCCTGGGTCAGGAAGATCCCCTGGAGAAGGAATTCTTCAGTATTCTTGTCTGGGAAATATCACAGACAGAGGAGCCTGATGGGCTGCAGTCCATGGGGTTGCAAACCAGTCACATACAACTTAGCGACTAAAGAACAACTGTAACAAAATTACACTACTTCAGGACCTTTTGTCATGAAATAGAGACTTTAATAGTCAACAGAGCAGTGACTTACTCATTTTCCCTTTATGTGACATTGTTAGCATCTACATAGCAACTCACCAAAGTTGTTTAAATGTGGTTTGTGATGCCATCCGTTAAATAGGAAAGGCAAACCTGCATCCCTAGACAGGTATCTTCCAAAATAATGTTCAGCATTTCAATACATGGCATGTGCTCCAGTAGAATGTAAAGGTTTCTGTAATAGCACTGGAGACAGTCCTGAGCATAAATCTTAGCTCTACCATATGTGATGTTAGGCAAGTAAATTAACCTCTCTGATCCTCAGTTTCTTCACTGACAGCTAGAAATAACAATACATACCTCACTGAGTTACATGTAAGACTAAATAAAACAGTGTCTATCATGTAATACAATAGCATGTAATAACCACTTGTTAAATGCAAGTCAGTGATATTACTAGTGTTAATATCATTGAATGCTCTGTCTTATCAGGGAAGCCCTATTTTAATAAGCAGTTGATAGCAAATATTTCTCCCACTAAGGTGGCTACAGTTTTTTCCCCCAAGGGTACTATAGTGGACTCCTGGACTGAGGAGAGGTGCCACCCCACCACCAACTCTTATCTCCTTCCCCAGGGCAGCCTGCACAGAATGATGACTAGATTCAGAGGTTTAAAGGCTGAGTTCCCTCAAGCCAACCTGGAACAGCCTCAAGGGTCATCTCAGCTCTAAAGCTCCTGTTGAGGCCTCTGTTGAGACTGCATTTCGGTCTACCGTCTCCCTCTGGCCAATCTCCCCTTCCTTCTCTTCTACAGTGGAAATTCCCTAGGAGACTCTGGCATGCTAACCTCTACAGGAGAACCTAACCTGCAAGAAGTCCCAAACAACAGATTGCTAGTCTTTTCCCTTGATTGACTACATTCACTTTGTGTTTTGTTACTGCCTAATGAGTAATGGATAACCAACAAGAATCTACTGTATAGCACAGGGAACTCTGCTCAATACTTTGCAACAAACTAAATGGTAAAAGAATTTGAAAAATAATAGATACATGTATATGTATAATTGAGTCATTTTGCTATATTGTTAGGGAATGTTTAACAGGAGGATTCCTACCTGCTCTCTCACAAGTCCTTTCTTTTTAAGAGGAACAGCACCCTGCTCCCAGGAACTGAGGTCATTGTGTGAGACAGGCTTGATTCTCCTTTAATAAACATTCTCTTTACGACAAAACTGCTTAGTCTCAATCCCTTTCCTTGAGAAATGGATTGTCTCCTGACCCTGTGACCATTATTAATCCCTTGTTCCCTTGGTGACAGTTGCTGTACATTTGGTTTTCTGATCTTTATCATTGTCGAAAGAAACTTCTTGTACCACAGCCTTTATATACTCACAGAGAAATCATTAAAGCACCTTTGCTCCATCAGAGCTTGGGTCCCCATGTCTGTCTGTCTGTCTTTCTTTCTCTCTCTCTCTCTCTCTCTCTTTCTCTCCCCCGCCCGTCTCTTTCTCTCCTCGGCTGATTCTTTGGAGCACAGAGACCCGTCTTGCTCACTCTCCTGCCCAGGCTTCTAAGACTCTCTAGAGAAGGCACCCTGTGCCTTCACCCACCTCAAGAGGGCGCCCAGTGCCTTTGTGAGAAACTCNCCGCCCGTCTCTTTCTCTCCTCGGCTGATTCTTTGGAGCACAGAGACCCGTCTTGCTCACTCTCCTGCCCAGGCTTCTAAGACTCTCTAGAGAAGGCACCCTGTGCCTTCACCCACCTCAAGAGGGCGCCCAGTGCCTTTGTGAGAAACTCAAGTCCTGTGTCAAGGGCTTTATTGGTTTTCTGCATAAACCAGGGAGTATCAGCCTCTCTTTCACTTTCTTATCATCGCCTTCTCCAGACCGCCAGGACCCAGTCCATTAAAGGACCCCAACAAGTGGCATCCCAGAACAGGGACTCTGATATACATGGCACTTCAGTCGGAGGGACTCGGGACCTATTGAGATCAGGACCTATTGAGGTCCGTAAGTACTAAGACATGGGTCAAACAGCTGGAAAGCCCCATCATTTCTCTACTTTACTTCACCATTTGTTTTTAAAGCTCAGGGACTTTTGGTTTCGTGCCAATGAATAGAGGCTTGCTTTCAAACAGTGGTTAAATGTAATCCTTGGTTCCCTGATAAGGCAGTTTTGATTTAGAAATTTGGCACCAAGTCAAAGAAAATGTTGAGTGAGCCACCAAGCAAGGAAAAAATATTCCAGTTGATTTCTGGCCATTTCAAGGTAAATTCTAGCCCTCCTAATATTCAACCACAGACAGAACACTTATTGCATGTATATGAATTAGACGATGAAACTTTACAAAAGGCCCAATCAGAACAACATAAAATATTTCAAAATTTTCTTACTAGCCCTGCCCCGGCTACTCCATACGCTCCTCCTCTGCCAAAAGGCGCAACTCCGAAAATCTCTCCTTTGTTGGAACCTAGTGAAAGTTATGCTAATTTTTCTGATAGATTAGAAACTATTTCCCATACTGTAATCAGAGAAGAAACCAAGAAACAGCTAGAGAAATTACTTGCTTATGAGAATGCAAATCAGGAATATCAAAGACCTATCGCTGCAATTCGTGAGACTGGGACTATTATTGATTATTTGAAGGCTTGTCACAATCTAGGATCAGAAACTCAAAAGACGCAAATGCTAGCTAAAACAATGGTTACTGCCTTTAAAAGGGGAAATAAAGGATACTTTACATGTGGAGATAAAAACCATTTAAAAGGGGACTGCCCTAAGAAGGCTAATAAAAAACCTCCAAGAATTCGCCCTCAATGCCGAAGAGGAATGGAGAAGGCAATGGCACCCCACTCCAGTACTCTTGCCTGGAAAATCCCATGGACGGAGGAGCCTGGTGGGCTGCAGTCCATGGGGTCGCGAAGAGTCAGACACAACTGAAGTGACTTAGCAGNAAGAATTCGCCCTCAATGCCGAAGAGGAATGGAGAAGGCAATGGCACCCCACTCCAGTACTCTTGCCTGGAAAATCCCATGGACGGAGGAGCCTGGTGGGCTGCAGTCCATGGGGTCGCGAAGAGTCAGACACAACTGAAGTGACTTAGCAGCAGCAGCAGCCATAGAGGAATGCATTGGGCCAAAGACTGTAAATTTAAATTTGATATTGATGGAAAACCTATTCCAGGGAAATCCAAACAGGGGATCCCCCCCAGGTCCCCTACAACAAAAACTAGGGGCAAATTCTATCTTTTCCCTCAAACCTTCAATATCCTGCAATGCTACTGTTACCTAGATGATTTTTTTCCTTTACCCTTAAGCAGTCCCTTCTAGAGTATCTATCAGACTTCTTGGACCCCTGCCCCCACAAAACTTCAATCTTTTATTTGGCTGATCTAGTTTGGCTTCTAAAGAAATTATTGTTCACCCTGGGATAATTTATTCAAATTATAAAGGAGAGATTCAAATTATGATGTCATCTCAGATTCTATGGCAATTCAAAAAGGGGGACAAAATTGCTCAATTACTTTTTTGCCTTACATTTCTATTAACTCCTCTGATAATGTACGGACAGACAGATTCGGCAATACAGATAAAAAACAATCCTTATGGACATNGGAGAGATTCAAATTATGATGTCATCTCAGATTCTATGGCAATTCAAAAAGGGGGACAAAATTGCTCAATTACTTTTTTGCCTTACATTTCTATTAACTCCTCTGATAATGTACGGACAGACAGATTCGGCAATACAGATAAAAAACAATCCTTATGGACATCATTGGTATCTGAATATGCCTCACCAAATATAAATATAAAAATTAATAATAAAAGATTTTCTGGTATCCTCGACACTGGATCTAGTATGACTATTATTTCCAAACACTTATGGCCCAAATCCTGGCCTACACAAAAGGTCTCTTGCCAAATTGCAGAAATTTCTCAAATCAAGGTATAAAAAATTTATCAAAATGTTTAGATATGCCCATATGAAGGGCCAAAAGGCCAAGCTACAACATTAAGACCTTATGTGATAAATGCACCCCTTAATCTAACAGAAAGAGACTTACTTATGCAATGGCAAACTCAGATATACATTCCACATTTTTCCTAAGGGCTACTGCTCATTTAACAAAAAAGCAATTATTAAAATAACTTGGAAGAATGACGAGCCTATTTGGACAGAGCAATGGCCCCTTACGAAAGATAAATTACAGGGATGAGGGAGCCTGGTGGGCAAAGCACTTATAGACACACAGTTAGAATTGAAACATATCAAGGAATCTTACTCTCCTTAGAACTCTCCTATTTTTACTATAAAGAAGAAATCTAACAAATGGTGTCTCTTAGCAGACCTTAGAAAATTTAATGCATCTATGAAACCTATAGATGTATTATAACCAAAGGATCCTATCACCTACTGCTGCTGCTAAGTTGCTTCAGTTGTGCCCGACTCTATGCGACCCCATAGACGGCAGCCCACCAGGCTCCCCCGTCCCTGGGATTCTCCAGGCAAGAACACTGGAGTGGGTTGCCATTTCCTTCTCCAATGCATGAAAGTGAAAAGGGAAAGTGAAGTCACTCAGTCGTGTCCGACCCTCAGCGACTCCATGGACTGCAACCTACCAGGCTCCTCCATCCATGGGATTTTCCAGGCAAGAGTACTGGAGTGGGTTGCCATTGCCTTCTCCACCCATCATCTACTACTATTCCTCAAAATTGGCACATTATTATTACTGATTTACAAGATTTCTTTTTTAATATACCTTTACACTCTTTAGACCGGGAGAAATTCACTTTCTCTCTCCCTTATCCTAATCACATTGGGCCTCATAAAAGATTTCAATAGACTTTGTTGCCTCAAGGTATGCTTAACAGTCCTAATATTTGTCAAAATTTTACTTTGTCAAAATTTTAATTTGTCAAAATTTACTTCCTATATGACAGCAATTCCCTCATGCATGTATCATTAATAATATACTGTAACTACAAAAGTGAGAAATGATATTTTTGACACTGAATGGCCATGATATTCTTTAGACTCCAGAGAAAACTGATTAAAATAAAATCTTTTTTGAAATTGCAAAACCAATTCTTCTTACACATGCAATTAGGAAAAGTTTAACTTGTTAAAATACTTTTTTGGAGCTCCAATTCTGCCTGGGAAACAAAAACAGGCCTAAGAAAAAACCTAAAATTAACTCTTATCATATCCTTGGGATACACAGCCCACTCTATCTAGGACTTCAGCCAAAAACGAATTGGGGGAATTCAAAAAAATAAAATAAAATAATTTAAAAAAAACAAAAAATAAAAAGATATTTTAAATTTCAAGTGGAAAACTATGCCTATCTATCTAAAATTATCTATGTCTCAATATATGTCTTTGTTTTTGGATAATATGAAGTTAATGACCTCTATTTAAATTCAACTTCACATGAACTGAAAAATATACAATATTAAAAATAATGTTTATTTAAATATAATTGTTTGCTAATCTAATTAAGACATGTCTTAAGTCATCAACATTATGTAATACTTTTATTATGCCTAGGTTTAAGGTAAACTAAATTTGTCAACAAAAAGGTAACTCTTTATATATATATAAATATATAAATGAAATGAAAACTTTTAGATAAACTTTATTAAAAATAATTATATTTTTAATAAAATAACCTATTATTATAATATGTTATTATAATCTAAAATAATCTCTTAAGATTGGGGTAACTTAAATTTCTAGAGTTGTACTAAACTAAATAATAAAAGTTTATTAAATAACTAGGTCATTTCCAAATGAAATAAGATTTTAAAACATTAATTACTGAACACTAACTTCCTCTTCCAAAGTTTTTCTTACAGAAAAACTAAAGAGACTTTAAACTATTAATAAATATATATTTATATAAAATAAATATATTATAATATAATAAATATATTCACCAATCTATAAAAATACTAACATACAAGACACTTCATAGTTGCTAAAGAAAAAAAAGACATATACTTTTAATAAAAAGATATAAGAAATGGCAAATAAAATGATGAATACAAAATATAAACAGAGTTTATGACAAATGAAAGAAAATTTTATGATAAATGGATTTAACTCATTACCCTGAACTTTCTTCCTCTTCCTTCTTACATGTCTCAATCAATACAAATTCTTTTTTTATAGGGGCCACACCTCTCCGAGGTGAAACTACAGAACATGTTATAACCCACCTATTAGCTTACTTTGCAATAATGAGAAGGCCTAATTCTATAAAAACAGACAATGGCCCTACCTATATTTCTAAACAATTCAAACAATTTTTACATTCATTCTCTATTAAACAGATTACAAACATTCCTTATGATCCACAAACACAAGACATAATTAAACAAACACATTACACACTGTAACTACAAATAAGAAATTAAATAAAGAAAAATACACAGGAACACTTTATCTTCCTTATCCAGAGCAGACTTTACTAGATTCTGACACAATGTATTTTTAAGTCTATAACTACTGTTAATATAGCTTTATTTCTATTTCCAGTCTGTAAGATTCTTAAAACAACATCAACTTCAATGCCTGTTTCACAATACAAAACAAAAACAACATAAAAAGGACACCATTTGCCAAATTAGTTATTTCTTCCTAAGAATATCAAAAGTGCGAAACATTCACCTTCTTTTCAGGTCTGTCTTGAAAGTATAATCATCTTCCTTGACACACTGAACAGAGAGATTTAACAGCTGCCAGGCTGCATTTCTTTTCCAAGACAAGGTCAAATATATTTGGATATGAGCAACATTTCATTTATCAAGTTGTTCTGCATCAACTTTCAATAATTTCACTTAGGAAAAAATATTTGAATGTTTGCTCCTAATCCTTTGCCCCAAATAACACAAACTACTTAAAACACAGTCAGATCCCATTTTTTTTATATATATCAGGAAAAATGTATATACTGAATGAAGAGAAAATCAACCATTAATTCAAAACCACAGCCAAATACTAGTCCCAAACAGATTTCTAGATGATTTTTTTTTCTTTTGGACTGAAATATTTCCTAAGAATGTTTTCATCATTATTGCTTTCCTTTCTTTCTATAACTATTGTTAATATAGCTTCATTTATTTAAAAATTTTTAAACTTACTGCAAGGAGATATTTTGACAAAAGCAGAAATGCATTTTGAAATGTTAAAGGACACCTCCCTTCCTTTGCCCATTTGAAATCAAGACAGGTAACTAATCTATGGAAATCTAAGAAACTAATCTTACAGGGAAAGGGATATGCTTCTATTTCTCCAGATGGATCCAACGAACTCATATAACTTCCTCTTCAGAAGATTCAGCTTAAGGGGGCCCCCAACGTTCAGACTAGAAACGATACAACAAAAACCTCAGGAGAAAGGAATTCCAATACAAGCCATGGTGACTTTAAAAATTTCCGAAAAACATCGCACTCAACCTCATCGACCTTATGATCTCCCTACTTGGGCACAGATAAAAACCCTTACTAATCAAACTGAAAATCTGATTTCTCAACAGGGAATGCATCGAAATCCTGAAAATATTTTTCTTTGCTATGCTTGCTTTGCTTGCTTTTGCTTCCCCCGCTCAGGGTGACTTGACTGATCACACTTAATGGACTTATGTACCTAACACCCCTTCTTTATTGTAGGTTATAGAATGGACAGATGTAGGAGCAATTGGATCCACTAATGACTCAACACATATGCCCCCTCTTTGGAACTTGGAGGGGCCCTCTCATCCTGAAAAAGAAGAAAAACTAATTAATATCTCTCTAGGTTATGAAGTCCTTCCTTTGTATATGGGCCCAACAGAATTATGCATAAATGTTAGCTGACAAACTTGGGCTTTCGCCCTGCCTCTAAAAGAAGACTTTTGAACACTGCTTGGATTATTTACTACCCTTTCTTTGTCTGTGAACCATGTTTATACTACTGAAAGTTTAGAGAAAGAGTTAAGGGAAGAACAAAGAACACTATGCAAAGGGTTTACTAAGAACTTTAAATATATTCTTTTTTGGGACAAATGTCAGGCCAAATCAGGAAAATTAATGTTTATGGCTAATCATATGCTAAAGCTGAAACTCCAATACTTTGGCCACCTCATGCGAAGAGTAGACTGATTGGAAAAGACTCTGATGCTGGGAGGGATTGAGGGCAGGAGGAGAAGGGGACGACAGAGGATGAGATGGCTGGATGGGATCACTGGCTTGATGAACATGAGTTTGAGTGAACTACAGGAGTTGGTGATGGACAGGGAGGCCTGGCGTGCTGCAATTCATGGGGTTGCAAAGAGTCGGACACGATTGGGCGACTGAACTGAACCGAATCGTAAAACTGTTGATTGGGGACCCCATAGTATATGGTTATCTAACTGCTCAAATGATATTAACAACACTGTGTGTGATGATGTTACTCAAATAACGTGGAAGGTTACTAATACTGCAGTGGAGCATTACCATGACAGAGGACTTCTTGGGTGCCTTGACGGTGGAATGGCCCTCCCTCGTCCTCAAACCGTCCTTGATAAACAGATCGGGCCTAAACAATGAGACATCTGGAAACTTGCTGCAAGCACCGAGGAACTTAGGACTTGGACTGGACATTTCACAGGGACCAATCGTAGTCATGGACACTATTTCTTTCATTATAATCAATCATATTTTATACAAGCCTATGTTCTGTGTAAAGAGGTGCCCTTTACTTCTGTTTTTATGATGGCAGCTTGGGTGCACATTTGTTTGAAATGGAACTTCTAAAGGCGCCAGCCACATGCATTTTAATATCATTGTCCATTGAATGTTCTGTCAGACTATCGTCGAGCTGAGGCGTGGCATTCAAAGGTAGGGAACTGGTGTGGCACTGGGCCACGGCATCCTGCAAGTTGGTTAATTTGCAGCCCTGGGAGAAGTTTTTGAAGCTCGAAGCACTCTTGTTTGTGCATGAAGATTCTGCACTGCTGTTGGTGCACTTGGGAGCCTCCCCACTCGGCCTGTTGGAGATGGGGGGCTGCACATTGACCTGGACTGAATAGGTGCTTCGTCCTGGGCAGCAAGTCATGATCCATGTGAGCCGGACATCCTCCTTGTTGACACAACGGTGAACCACGATGAATGCACTGAGGCTCAAACACGTGGCTCCAAAAAAGAAGCTAAAAACCAAGTCCAAGGGCAATACAAACAAACAGCCAAGGCCCCAAACATCCACAGGGTGACATACAAGAACAAGGTAAGGCTGGCCCCCAGAAGCTGAGCATGGAAAGTGTGTTCGTTTTCCAGAGCTGATGTGGAAATCAGGGACAGAGACACGGAGTCCTGATAACTGACTTCATTTTCATTGGCTCCCAGCTGCTGCTGCTCCTTGGTGGGCTCCTTCAGCTCGTATTTGCACTCAGGGTGTCTTTTCAACTGAATAAATACACTGAGAAAGTACATACAGTTTACGAAACTGATGAAGCTGGCGGGCCCGTAGAAGGCTCCCAAGGAGGGTTCCCACGCAATCCAGCAGTAGGGTGCATTT
>SJYV01056055.1:0-56794 GCA_006410875.1 Neotragus pygmaeus
TGGACAGGCTAGGACTGGAGTCTGCAGTGCTATCTGAAAAAAAAGCCAGAGTGATAATGCTTGGTAAGGCCTGTCCTGAGCACAAAATGGTGCATGACTGCTTAGTTTCCAGGATTTGCCATTCCTGGGCTCCACCAGGAAAGTTCCTGGCAGACCTACAGTCCTGCCGAGGCCTCCTGAGAGGAATTGGGACAGGGGCCTCATGGAAGAGGGGACCTGTGAGATGGGTGCCATCAGGGGGAAGCTGGCTTCAGAGGAGGAAAGCCAATGTCCAACAGAGCTTCCAGTCACCATCAGAAAGTGACTCAGGAGCTAAGTGAGATCAGGGTGGGTGCAGGACATGGGTCACTTCCAGTGTTGGGCTTCTTTCCTCTCTCAGAGAGAAACTGTAAAGTTTTGAGCATGGAAAAGAATCATGGGAGGTGCAGAGACCTGGAAGAAAGCCTGAGGGACCTGTGCAAACGACCAAGGGTTGCCAAGCAGGCTGATGCAGTGGGAGGGAAGGGGTTTCCCGGCCAGAGATGTGCTTCCTTCCAAGAGGAGGATGACATGCACTTTCCAAAGGGACTGCCAGACAATGGCATCAGAGATCTGGTTGGATATCACATCCAACTCTCCCTGTCTCCCTGTCCTGGAAACACATCTCCCACCAAACAAAGTGAGCAGAGTGAAGAGCACCCTTTACTACCCCATTTTCCCCCATCTCCAGCACTGCACCTCCTAGAGAAGGTCTACACACACCCTGCCTTCTTCAACCACCCACATAGGCAGGGAGATATTCACCAGACATTGGAAAACAAGAGGCAAGGACAGAGACACTCACAGTTGTTTCCTGTAGGGCTCCAGCACGTCCAGGCAAATTAGAGTTCCTGGGCGAGAACTGGCTCCTTATACCTGTCCTGTAACCTGACTCTCAGCCCCCGTTTTGTGAAAACTCTCTTCAAGAAGTAGGGTCATTTCCTTCCTTATTGACTCACTCAATGGCACCCTCACCTGGCTTCTGGACACCTGCCACTGAAATTCACAGGACTACACACACCTTAGTGTTCAAAGAGCACCCTCAGCCCTGGATCTCATCAGGACCTCACTGCAGCCCTGTGTGTAAAGTGACAGCGTCAGGGTCTGTGTTTCACGGATGTCCAGGAATCCAAGGTTCAGAGAAGACCAGCAAGCTGCACGGTGACCTAGAGCTCTTCTGAATGCAGCCAGCCTCTGCCGAGTCCAAGAAACAGCACCCGCTGCACCCACTTCTCTTCCACCTTCATCTCAACATTACTGCTCAGACGCTAGGAGAGAGCTGGGAGCTGCTTGGCCACACTGAGTGAAGTGGGGCAGGTGAAGGGCTGCTGAGGCAACAGCCTGTGGGAGACAGCGTCTGGGGGAGCTGCCGTCTGNGCCGAGTCCAAGAAACAGCACCCGCTGCACCCACTTCTCTTCCACCTTCATGTCAACATTACTGCTCAGATGCTAGGAGAGAGCTGGGAGCTGCTTGGCCACACTGAGCAAAGTGGGGCAGGTGAAGGGCTGCTGAGGCAACAGCCTGTGGGAGACAGCGTCTGGGGGAGCTGCCGTCTGGCAGGGGTCACTCTTTTGCTTTCTGCTGTAGATCTAGGACAACTCTCCACTTGCCTCAAGATGGCTTTCTATGCTCTCTGTTCATCCCCTGCCCAACCCTCCTTCACTCACATGACTATCCAATTCTCTTAATTACAGGGTTTAATGGCAACTTCCTATATGCTTGCTGCCCCAGACACTGGTTTCCCTGATAACTGAAAAACAAACTGACGTCAACTCTCTGTTAGACTGGGGGGTTCCTCCCTCAAGCGGTGAAGATTGCCTCCATGTCCTTCCTGCTCCCTGCTGAACATGGTATGCTGTTGCGCTAGGACCCTTCTTTTCAGGACACATAAGATTTCTTATCTAATAAGCAATGGACATCTTTGTCCCTGTCTCCCAGCTCTTGCTTCGATCTCAAGGCTGGGCATCAACAAGCATGCATACGTGCAGGGTGAAGCCCAACAATTGGTGAGTCAGCCAGAAAGCTGCAGAAAATCCCGTGAGTGCCGAGATGTTGGAGAATGAGGACAGGGAAGGGAAAGTTATGGGGATAATCCCGGGGTGTCATACCCTTAGCACATGGGTTCCTGTGAGAGAGATCTTTCTCTTCCATTAAACTGATGACATCCTATTAACCTCAGTTTCTTTCCAGTTTAAAAGTAGCAGCCTGGGCTTGTGCTTCACCTGACTGCCTGGGAGGGCTTGTGATACTGGCAAAACACAAGAGCCTTTCTGGTTTTATTGTTTTCTACAAAATACAAATGTACTGCTGACACACCACCCCTAAACAATTACAGGCTTTAGGGACGCTAACTGGGACAGGCTTGTGAATTGGCCATGATCTGTTACCCTGAAGGGTTTGATTGGGACCTGTGGCAATGGCGAAATAGAAAGAGTGCCCTCTGGGCTTCTGGTCCCAGGTGTGGGAGGGGGCAGAGCAGGGATATGGTGTCAAGGAACAAAGCTCTATGCAGCCTACACGCTTTACAACAGGTAGAAGCTGTTACAGTGGGCCTACTCAAGTTGCTGATCACTGCAATAAAACACTGCTTAGTGGCCATGAGGTTCAGGAATGGGCTGATAAAAATGCCATACCCTGGCATTTCCACCTGTTCTACAGCCCTACTGCTGCCGGGCTAACAGAAGGACGAGCGGACTGAGTAAGCAACAACTGATACAGGAAACCTCCTGTTTCAACCTGTGAACCAAGAGGCTAGCTTAAGTCACAGAGCTTGTCATTAAATATTCCAGGAGCAGTCAGCACAGGGCGTACCTACATCGTGTTAACCTGGAGCAAGCTATTCAACATCATCGGAGTTCAGCTGTTGACCACCCAAGTATCATTGCTAGCTAACGATCAGGAGAATAACTAACTTTTGCCCTTGCCAGAGGTTTTACCCACAAAGGAACATATTGTAAGTGNAAGTCACAGAGCTTGTCATTAAATATTCCAGGAGCAGTCAGCACAGGGCGTACCTACATCGTGTTAACCTGGAGCAAGCTATTCAACATCATCGGAGTTCAGCTGTTGACCACCCAAGTATCATTGCTAGCTAACGATCAGGAGAATAACTAACTTTTGCCCTTGCCAGAGGTTTTACCCACAAAGGAACATATTGTAAGTGGCTCTGGGACTGAAACTGGTATGGATGTCCCAGGTGTTTTGGGTTTGCAGCCCTGTGGGTTTAGGAATAAGGGACTTAAAGATTTCATCTAGGCCCACATAAAATGACTAAGAAATTAATCTCGGGCCCCTACTAGAGAAAGGCACCATTATATTAATCTGGTGTTCTGTTATGCCCCATCCAGTGTCAGACACTGGCTGAAGTGGACTGAGGTTGGACAGAGTAATGGTACTGCAGCCAGGACAAAGAAACGTAGTCAGGGGTGTTATTATGTCGGAATGCTGTGACTGCTTGTATTTTGCTTAACGGTCATGATCTTCCCGGCATTGAGTCTGTTAGACATCTTACATTTCATGTCTAGTCTGAGCGGTAAGGAATCTATTTGCAGACAGGGCAACAACGGTGACCTCACTCCAGAATGAATCTGATGGTGGGTCTACAGTGATGCTGTTGTTGCCCTCAGGAATTCCATGAAACACTGACCTGATAAATGCCTGTCTCCAAAGACTGCCTACTCTGCACTCTCAATATTCACAGCTGTGGTGGTCTGTATTACATTTGTGGTATCTGACTGTGGTGAATCTCTATATACCTGAGGCTGAGAACACTGTGGAAGAGGGGTGGACCTAGATAGTAAGGGTCATAGGTCATACAGGTTATGTAGGGATGGAGTGTATGGTCAGCCCATTTGAGATGGCTGTTCTCTTGCTTTTTCTACACCTCCCTGTTCAACCAGTCCCTGCTCCACTCACAGGGCTACTCAATCCTGTTTTATACATTGCTTAGTTAGTAACCACCTACATGCTGGCTGCTGCCCTAGCTGCAGGTTTCCCTGGTAACAGATAAGCCCAACTGACATCAATTCCCCCTGTAAATGGTAGGGGGCACTTTGACACTTCTCCCCAGTGCCAAAAATTGCTACCATTTCCTAGCTGCTATAAACACTGGCACATCACTCTAGGACAATGTGTTTTGAACATGTAAGATGCCCTGTCCAATAACCACTGCTGTCTTTGATGGTGCCTCTCCCTCTTGCTTCAGTTTTAAGGCAGGGCATCTACAAGGCATGAAGGCTTGTGAAGTCCAGCCCAACAGCAGTGGGCAGGTTGCTTTGGTTTTGGTCTCTGGGAACTGTCAGGGGAAGTCTGGCAGTGGTGCCTTCCACCAGAGCATTTACAGATCCCCTTCTGCTCTGTTCTGGGTGCTGAGCTCTTTGCTTCTAAAACCATAACCAGGGCAGGAAAAAAGGAGACATGGCCATCAGAAGTAAGATTCCAGCTCTGTTTCCCCCCTGACCCATCAGGCAGAGGGCAATGTCTCTGAGGTCAAATCTTGGGGGTTCGATTTTATACGTTTCATCTGATCATTGTATACTAGGTGCAAATTCAGAGCAACTGTCCACACCTGGCTAGGAGTGGCTTATCCATTGGTTGGCTGGAATGGAGGGCTCTTCATGTACTATTGGCTTTATTGTCCTTTCATTTCCTTAAAGTTGACGTCTTAGTAGTTCCTATTTGTTGATTCTTAGGTCAAATAGTGATCTGCCTTCCATGCATTTCCCAGAGTGCTCAAGTCCTCAGGTATACAGGCATTCCTTAAAACAATTACCCCCCTGCTAAGAGCTGGGATCCAAATGACAAATCACCTTCTGTGGCTCAGATGCCTTTCTTGGTTTAGGCACAGATTGAAATTCATGCCTTCAGTGCATGTGCCCACTTATATGACTATAAGCTCATCTCTTACAGACAGATGTTCAGACATAAGCAGTCACCAAGTCCAGATAAAAAGCACCTGAGTTAGAATCAGCACTCTTCCTGTAGGCTATATCAGGAGAAACACTTTTCTGATGAGACTGAATTTCCTTTCCCCCCATGCAGAACAGAAGGGTCTTGCAAGTCAGTTGAAGCAGGATCATAGGTTTTTGGATACAAAATGACTCTTTCATTTGTATCCAAAGAGACTAACTGCTAAGTCTGTTAAGTCGCTTCAGTCATGTCCGACTCTGTGTAACCCCTCAGACAGCAGCCCACCAGGCTCCCCCGTCTGGGNGATCATAGGTTTTTGGATACAAAATGACTCTTTCATTTGTATCCAAAGAGACTAACTGCTAAGTCTGTTAAGTCGCTTCAGTCATGTCCGACTCTGTGTAACCCCTCAGACAGCAGCCCACCAGGCTCCCCCGTCTGGGATTCTCCAGGCAAGAACACTGGAGTGGGTTGCCATTTCCTTCTCCAATGCATGAAAGAGAAAAGTGAAAGTGAAGTCACTCAGTCATGTCTGACTCTTAGTGACTCCATGGACTGCAGCATACCAGGCTTCTCCATCCATGGGATTTTCCAGGCAAGAGTACTGGAGTGGGTTGCCATTGCCTTCTCCAAAACAGACTAAGATATACCCCAAATCACTATCTTCCTACCTTTTGGAGAACAGTTCTCATCTAGGTATAATTATGTCTCAATCCCCACCAAGGATAAGGTCAAATACCTGAGATGATTAGGTTATCCCAAAGGGTAGGAGAGGATGGATTTGGGGAAGGTGGATTTGGGGCCCTAGGGCCCTCAAGCACAAGATCCTGGTTATCTCTATTTCATAATCACTTACTTCAGAACTTACGAGAGAGGTGGTTCAGCATAGGTGTATCTTAGAGATAAGGAATAAAGGAATAAATCACATGACCACTCAGCCCAATCCCTAATTATTCTATGGACTTTCCTTCTTGACCATCCATTCAAACGAGCCTGTACCATTCAACCACTTAAGGCCACATGTACTCCCAAGGGATGATAATTGACTACTAGGATGTGAGTAAATGCTGTCTTGTACATCCCAAAGGGAAGCAAGAGAACCATGTCTTCCTGAGAGTTTAAGAAGGGGTTGGTATAAAGGTACAAAGAACCCCCAACAACTGGTGGCCCAGTGGTTAGGATTCCTGGGTTTCACAGCTGTGGCCTGGGTTCAATTCCTGATCAGGGAACTGAGATCCCATAAGCAACATGGTAAAGCCAAAAAAAGAAGAACAAGTTTTCTCCCCAGTGTACCCTTAGTTTGAAGTCCCTGTAACCCATAGCTTATTGGTTTCTTTCTTTTGTTTTTGGCCATGGAGCAAGGTATGGGGGATCCTAGATCCTGACCAGCAAAGGAACCCATATCTCCTGCAATGGAAGCAGGAAGTCTTAATCACTGGACCACCAGGGAATCTCCCCCAAAGCTTATTGGGTACTATCTGTTCAGTTCAGTTGTCACTTGGTTGTGTCTGACTCTTTGCGACCCCTTGGACTGCAGCACTCCAGGCTGCCCTGTCCCTCACCAATTCCCAGAATCTACTCAAACTCATGCCCATTGAGTTGGTGATGCCATCCAACAATCTCATCTCTGTCATTCCCTTCTTCTCACACCTTCAGTCTTTCCCAACATCAGGGTCTTTTCTAATGAGTCAGTTCTTCACATCAAGTTGCCTAAGTATTAGAGTTTCAGCTTCAGCATCAGTACTTCCAATCAAAACCCAGGACTGATCTCTTTTAGGATGGACTGGTTGGATCTCCTTGCAGTCCAAGGGACTCTCAAGAGTCTTCTCCAACACCACAGTTCCAAAACATCAATTCTTCAGTGCTCAGCTTTCTTTATAGTCCAACTCTCACATCTATCATGACTACTGGAAAAACCACAGCTTTGACTAGATGGACCTTTGCTGGCAAAGCAATGTCTCTGCTTTTTAATATGCTGTCTAGGTTGGTCATAACTTTTCTTTCAAGCAGCAAGCATATTTTAATTTCATAGCTGCAGTCACCATCTGTAGTGATTTTGGAGCCCATAAATATAAAGTCAGCCACTATTTCCACTGTTTCCCCATCTATTTGCCATGAAGTGATGGGGCCATATCTTTGTTTTCTGAATGTTGAGTTTTAAGTCAAATGTTTCACTCTCTTCTTTCACTTTCATCAAGAGGCTTTTAAGTTCTTTGCTTTCAGCCATAAGTGTGGTGTCATCTGCATATCTGAGGTTATTGATATTTCTGCTGGCAGTCTTGATCCAGCTTGTGCTTCATCCAGTACATCCATTTCACATGATGTACTCTGCATGTAATTTAAATAAGCAGAGTGACAATATACAGCCTTGACAAAATCCTTTCCCAATCTGGAACCAGTCTGTTGTTCCATGTCCAGTTCTAACTGTTGTTTCTTGACTTACATACAGATTTCTCAGAAGGCAGGTCAGGTGGTCTGGGATTCCCATCTCTTTAAGAATTGTGTACTATAACATTTGTTAAAAACCTGATCTCTAATATGTTGCTTTACTTTATTTGTTAGTAGTCTTAATATGGCTTCCTCTAGATTAACTATTTTCTTTCTAGCTGTCTCTTTGATCATTAGATACATTATTTTTTTTCCTTTTTTATATGAAGCATCCATTCAAAATTATCCTTCTAGTCTGTAAGCTGTCCTGTGTCAAAGCCATCTGAAACAGTAGGAAAAAAGGAATCCTGGTCTGAAACTGGCAATATGGGTATTATTTTATCCAGAGTTTACATAGTATATACTGTTCATTATTCTCTAGTGTTGACTATAGTCATCAAGGACAACATCCTATAATCAAATTGACCCTGTTGCTTACATTCTCTACAATGTCCTCATGTGACTTCATTTTCTACTCTGAGATGAATATACAGTACAGGTCCTTTCCCCATCAATGAATGCACCAAATCAAGTTTTCTTCCATTGGTAGAAGATATAGACATATTTATTTTTATTTAATCCTTCACATTGTATGATATAACATGAAAAAATTGTTTATCAAAATATTTTATATAAAATATTGATTTAAAATTGCTAGCCCAGATTACCTCTTCACCTTGATCCTGAGAAATAATGAAAGAGAAATTCAAGCATACTTGGATTCTAGTTTCTGGAATGCAAAAATTTCTTTTTTTGTTTTCTAAATTGAAATATACTTGACATACAGTAATGTGTATATTTCAAATGTACAACATATTAGTTTGATATATTTATATATTGTAATGTGATAGCTGTTGTAGTGATAATTAGCACCTCTGTCATAAAACAGTTATAATTTCTTTTTAGTGGATGGAATATTAGGTTCTAGTCTCTCAGTTTCATTACTGTAGGATATTGTCTATATTCTCTAGGTATTTGATCTCTAAGGACACATTTACTACCTGTTGCAAGTTTGTACACTTAAAAAGCATATTCTAACCCTTCTTCCTGTCATCCCCTAGTAACCATTTACTCTGGAGTTTGTTCTTGTCTAGATTCCATGTATAAGTGATATCTTAGAGTATTTGTCTTTCTAGGTCTGACTTATTTCAAGTAGCCTAATGTCCTCAAGATCCATCCATGTTATTGCAAATGGCAGGATATACTTCTTTTGCATGGCTGAATAACATTCCATTGTGCATATGTGTATACTTCACCTTTTTTTCATCAATTCATTCATTGATGGGCTCCTAGTTTGTTTCTATATCTGAGCTATTGAGAAAAATGTGGTAAAACACATGAGACTGCATATATCTCTTTGAAAATCTGTTCTTATTTCCTTTCAGTGTATACCCAGAAATGGGATTGCTAGATCATAGGGTAGATCTCTTTATTTATTTATTTATTTTTAGGATCCTCCGTGATCACAAAGAGTCAGACACGACTGAGTGACTGAACTGAACTGAACTGAGGATCCTCCATATTGATTTCCATAGTAGCTGAACTGACTTGCATTTCCACAAATAGTGTACACGACAAGTTCACTTTTCTTTTGATCCTTGCCAAAACCTATCATACCTTGTCTTCTTGGTGATAACCATTCTTAAAGGTGTGAGGTGTTAGCTTATTGTGGTTTTGATCTATATTTCTCTGGTTAAGTGTCTTGAACATCTTTTCATATATCTGTATCCATTTCTGTGTTTTCTTTGGGAAAATGTCTGTTTCTTCCCTTTGCCTATTTTAAAATCAGATTATTAATGACTTGTATGAGTTCTTCATATGTTTTGTAACTGCTATTCATGGTTTGCAAATTTTCTCCCAATTTATAGGCTGTCTTTTCATTTAATTGTTTCCTTTGCTGTGCAGAGACTTTTGAATTTGATATAGTCACCTCAGTTTTGTTTTTGGGTTTTTCTGCCCTATGCTTTCTTCCAGAAGTTTTATGGTATCAGGTCTAATGTCTATGATTGATGTCAGTTAATGCATCGTGTGTGTGTTATAAGATAGTGGTCCAATTTCATTGTCCTGCTTGTGCTGATCCAGTTTTCTCAACACCACTAGTTGAAGAGACCATCCTTTTTCCACTGGGTGGTCTTGGTTTCCTTGTCAAATATTTTGACCATATTTGGACAGTTTCTTTCTAGGCTTTCTATTCTGCTCTATTGGTCTGTGTCTATTTTCATTCTAGAACTATATACTGTTTTTATTTCTATGGCTTTGGGTAGTGTATTTTGTATTGAGGAGGTGTGATACCTCCAACTTTTTTCTTCTTTATCAGGATTACTTTGGCTATTCAATATCCTTTGTGGTTCCATACAAATTTTGGGACTTTTCTTTATATCTGTGAAGAATTCCACTAGAATTTTGATACAGATAGAATTGAATCTATAGATGATGACCTATATCTATAAATGTTGTATCTATCTCTAAATCTATGACCATTTTAACAATACTAATTCTTTCAATCCATGAACATCATAATCTTTCCTTTTGTTTGTGCTTTTTATTTCTTTCAACAAAGTTATATACTTTTCATTGTACAGATATTTCACTTAAGGGGTTAAATTTTTTTCTAGGCATTTTATTGTTTTAAACTATTCAATATAGTTCTGGAAGTTTTGGCCACAGCAATCAGAGCAGAAAAAGAAATAAAGAGAATCCAAATTGGAAAAGAAGGAAGACTCTCACTGTTTGCAGATGACATGATTCTCTACATAGAAAACCCTGAAGACTCTGCCAGAAAATTACTAGAGCTAATCAATGAATATAGTAAAGTTGTAGGATATAAAATCAACACACAGAAATCATTTGCGTTCCTATACACTAATAATGAGAANATTCAATTTTTTAATAAATTGAAATTTTTTAAAGAAAGGGAGAAGATAAAAATAAAGAAGAGAAAGAGGAAGATGAAGGTCTGTTAAATTTAGGGTGCTATGGGAGATCTGAGATATAAATAGAATAGATATAACTGACTAAGCCTGAGCTGCAGATAGTAGCTAACAGACACCAAGCATTTGCTCAGGAAATACCAAGAACTGTGTTATTTCATTTAATCCTCATAATATTTCTAAAAGTTAGTTATTATTATTTTCATTTTAGTGGGAAAACTAGAACTCAAAGGAAATAGATAATTTACCTTTAAGGTAAATAGTGATATATATCAGCCAGATAGTGATAGACCCAAAATTTGAACCCAGGATTCTGACTCCAAAGTCTCTGCATTGCATCTCACTGATGACTTGGGACCATGCAAGGCCAAAATGGGAGGTCCAGATCAGTGACTCACCAGTAAAGAATCCTCCTGTAATGCAGAAGACTTGCAGGTAGCGTGGGTTCGGTACCTGGATCGGGAAGATCCCCTAGATAAGGAAATGGCAATCCACTCCAGTATTCTTGCTTGGGAAATCTCACGGACACAAAAGCCTGGCATCCTACAGTCCATGGAGTCTCAGAGAGTTGGACTAAACAGCAAGAAGAAAAAAATCTAGGTTTTTACCATTGTATGCAAGAAGCAATAGGACCAGTTTCAGACGGTGTTGCATTTTGATCATCCTAGTGCAGAACTGAAAAGAGTAATTTTCCCACTTATCCCAAAATAATATTGACATGAACTGAACTAGTTATGTCCCTAGACAATAAAAGAGAATAAGCTGATTTTTAAAAGGGAAAAAACCTATCTTAAAGCAGCTTTTCAGACAAGTGCACATTGTCTTTATTCCAAGGACAAGAACCAGAACCTGCCTAATAATCTCTGCCTCATAAATTTGATACCTGATATGATCCTTGAAAGGAAAACTGTTACAAACCTAGACAGTGTATTGAAAAACAAAGACATCACTTTGCTGACAAAGGTCCGTATAGTCAAAACTATGGTTTTTCCAGTAGTCATGTATGGATATGAAAGTTGGACCATAAAGAGGGCTGAGTGCTGAAGAATTGGTGCTTTTGAATTGTGGTGTTGGAGAAGACTCTTGAGATGTCCTTGAACTTCAAGGAGAACAAATCAGTTGATCCCAAAGGAAATCAATCCTGAATATTCATTGGAAGGACTGATGCTGAAGCTGAAGTTCCAATATTTTGCCCACCTGATGTGAAGAGCTGATTCATTGGAAAAGATCCAATGCTAGGAAAGATTGATGGCAAAAGGAGAAGCAGGTGGCAGAGGATGAGATGGTTAGATAGCATCACTGACTCAATGAACATGAATCTGAGTAAACTCCGGGAGATAATAGAGGACAGAGGAACCTGGTGTATAGAAGTCCATGGGGTTGCAGAAATACACTTGACTTAGTGATTGAACAATAACAAATACTTCTAAACATGCAAGTCATATTCCACACTCCTGATAAGGCAAGAAATTGTGAATAACATTAATTGTATCACAATATCTTTCCTATTGTAAAGTTAACTCATATTAATAATGGCTATTCTGATTAGAGTTACAATTATTATTACCTTACAGCTTTTGATTGCCATTTGAGAGTCAGAAAAATATTATGTGTGTGGCATTGTGTTACATAATCACCTAGTTACCCATGAGTACATGGTGGACTTTCAAAAAAAACCACAAAAAGACAGTATTCTTTACTCAATTATTATGTCATAACTGAATAATGATATTAGTGCACTATCTCTCCAGAGAAGGCAATGGCACCCCACTCCAGTACTCTTGCCTGGAAAATCCCATGGACAGGGGAGCCTGGTAGGCTGCAGTCCATGGGGTCACGAAGAGTCGGACACGACTGAGTGACTTCCCTTTCACTTTTCAGTTTCTTGCACTGGAGAAGGAAATGGCAACCCACTCCAGTGTTCTTGCCTGGAGAATCCCAGGGATGGGGGAGCCTGGTGGGCTGCTGTCTATGGGGTCACACAGAGTCAGATACGACTGAAGTGACTTAGCAGCAGCAGCAGCAGCGCTATCTCTCTGGATGATCCCATCGTACTCCTGGGTTTTATATACCACCTCCATGAGGATAATTTCCAAATTGACATCTTCAGCACTGAACTCTCTCTTGAGATCTAATTATCATATCTTATTGACTAGTTGTCAAATATGATTCTCAAATTTAATAATTGCAAGATAGAACTATTCATCTGTTATCCCCAGTCTTTCAGGGCTCTTCTACTTAGTTGCTCAAATCAGAAACTTAGGAGTCTTCTTTTCTTCCACTTATCAACTACATCTAGTTCATTAGCTAGTCACCTCTGAAATATATTGAGAGCTTATTTCTAGCTACACTACTACCTTCCTAGTCCACATAACCATCTCACCTACACTATTACAATAAAACTGTGCGACTTGCTAATACCCATAACTCTCCTAAATTTAGTCTCATTACAGCAAGCTGTTTAAAACTATCCAAAAGATTCTTAATGCATTTAAAATAAAATCAGCACTCCTTATCTTAGCCTGTTAGTTCTAGTTTGAACTGTTTCTGTATATCAGTTGGGGCTTAATCAAAGAGATCTATTATAAGTGATACAGAATAAGATTTATCATGGAGGCTTGACAATGAGCAATGTGAGAGCTGGTACAAGAGTCTATGTAAGGATGTTGTTCCTATATCTGATGCTGGGCCTGAAAGGAAGGGTGCATGTGAAGTGAGGGAGGGCTGGAAGCCATGAGGATGAATGAGAACTTGTATCTGTCTCAATTTCAGTGATGTGAGTGACCTGAAGAAGAAGCTGACACTCTTCATCATGGCTTTGCATGCATACCTGGCCCACGATTAGGAGTGACTGAAGGAGGCCCAGCAGCAGCCAGAATACCCAAAACTGCTGTTCCATGACACCACCATGAGCCAGCAGGTCAGAGACAATGCATGTGAGCTGTAGGAGGACATGATCCTACACCTGGATTCCTGAACACAGAGGTGGCTGCTGCTTTACTTACACCGTCCTAACCTCATGTCAATGTCTTCCTTAAGCAAGGGACTGATCATCTTCCTGAATACCTCTCATTGCCATCCTCTGCAACAGCTCTCCTCTCTTAGCAGAGTCAATATAAAATTAAATCATGTAAACCTATGTGGTGCTAGTGGTAAAGGACCTGCCTGCCAATACAGGAGACATAAGAGACATGGGTTTGATCCCTGGGTCAGGAAGATCCCCTGGGGGAGGGCATGGCAACCTATTACAGTATTCTTGCCTGGAGAATGCCACAGACAGAGGTGCCTGGTGGGCTACAGTCCATAGGGTCACAAAGAGTCAGACACAACTGAAGTGACTTAGCACAAACTTTTCTTATGTAAACTTACACTGTATTTATATATTGTATAATATATACATATTATACAAGTTAAATACCTGAGTAGAGGTGAATTATGAATGATTAAAGTCGCTCAGTCGTGTCCAACTCTTGCAATACCATGGACTATACAGTCCATGGAATTCTCCAGGCCAGAATACTGGGGTGGGTAGCTTTTCCCTTCACCAGGGGATCTTTCCAACCCAGGGATTGAACCCAGGTCTCCTGCATTACAGGTGGATTCTTTACCACTTGAGCCACAAGAAAGGCCAAGAATACTGGAGTGGGTAGCCTATCCCTTCTCCAGCAGATCTTTCCAACCCAGGAGTCGAGCCAGGGTCTTCCGTGTTGCAGGCAGATTCTTTACCAACTGAGCTATCAGGGAAACCCTGAAGAGAGGTGAGGGGAGCCTAATATTCTCTGGGAGAAGAGCTGCTTCTCCGAGTGAGGGGAAACACAACATAATTTAGAGCTTAAAGGTCCCCAGCTTCATGAGAATTTCCCCATATACCTTTCTCTCAATTTTCAGGGCCCCATTCTTTCCCAATCAAAGTCCCAAATTGACACAAAAGGCCTTGAGAGATTGAGCATTCAATTTATCCTGTTATTCAGCTATATACAAGCTTAGACTTTGTGGGTGTCTATTTTCAGAAATCTCAGTCCTGCAGCTAAAGGAAATAAGTGGATTTTTTTGTAGCAATAATAAAAGTTTTCTGGAAATTTGAAGTCCTAAACTCATTACTTTCTTCCTATTTCTATTCCCATACATATATAAGCAACCTCTCAATCCCATTTCACTTCCTATTTTCATTAAATGTTTTATGGCAGCAAATACTTGAACCCCTAAGGACTTGCCTTCTATGCACATTTGATCACAGGTAACTACAGGTAGTCATTTTGTTAACTGTTTTCCTCTGTATGCTATGAAATAGCATTGTTTCCTTCATCACTGAAGACAGAATTATTATGTCTCTATATCTAATCAGATTAGAGAAACAGTTTCTGGGAATCCAGAACTAATTCAGAGAACCAATTCAAAAACTTTTCCTTAGGGTCTTATTTTTCTGGAACCACTTCCTGTACCAAATTTCATGTGAGTTGGATTTTTATCCAAATCTATTGCACGAGTTTGATATTAAGCAATTGTTAAACAGCATATGCAGATGACACCACCCTTATGGCAGAAAGTGAAAAGGAACTAAAAAGCCTCTTGATGAAAGTGAAAGAGGAGAGTGAAAAAGTTGGCTTAAAGCTCAACATTCAGAAAACAAAGATCATGGCATCTGGTCCCATCACTTCATGGAAAATAGATGGGGACACAGTGTCAGACTTTATTTTGGGGGGCTCCAAAATCACTGCAGATGGTGACTGCAGCCATGAAATTAAAGACACTTACTTCTTGGAAGGAAAGTTATGACCAACCTAGAGAGCATATTGAAAAGCACACAGGGTTGAAACACGTGCCCCCATTGCGTGAGTCCGTTCTTGAGGTGACAATCGAGGCAGTGCAGGGAAATCAGGTTCCTCTGCAGTGTACTGAGATATTTGGGAGTCTTTTGGAATGGTGGCAGGACTCCTGAATTTCCTCTCGACTT
Organism: Neotragus pygmaeus; assembly: GCA_006410875.1. Taxonomy (NCBI): domain Eukaryota; kingdom Metazoa; phylum Chordata; class Mammalia; order Artiodactyla; family Bovidae; genus Neotragus; species Neotragus pygmaeus. The sequence continues at coordinate 15,239 of SJYV01056055.1, forward strand.
TTCTGTGAGAGCACCTCCTCTTGAGATGCGACAGGAACGCCTGGAACCCTTCCCTGACGAAGCAGGGAAATGAACCTGCATCTCGAGCGGAGGAGGGGAAAACGGANTGGTGGCAGGACACCTGAATTTCCTCTCGACTTTTCTGTGAGAGCACCTCCTCTTGAGATGCGACAGGAACGCCTGGAACCCTTCCCCGACGAAGCAGGGAAATGAACCTACATCTCGAGCGGAGGAGGGGGAAATGGAGTTCCTCTTGAGGTGTGGGGGGAACCTCGGTGTTCCTCTCCAATAGGGAAGTGTGTGTCGGGATATTCTTGAGAGGCTGCAACGGTGTAAAGAACCCTTCAGGGTTCATGAGGGATGAGGTGATTTTGCTTGAGATGCAGCAGAGGACAAGGGCCTCACCTCGCCTGGAGAGGAGATCCTCCTGATTTTTCTCAAGTTGCGGCAGGTTCCTCTCCAGGTACAATGGGAATCCCAGGGAACTGCTCCTGTGCCCATCGTAAAGACCAGGATCCACGTGACCAGGTGCTCTGGGGATTCCTTCGCAGTCTTGGCCGACTCCTGTGTCCTCATCTGGAGCCTGAGGTTTCCTCTCCAGTGCTGACGTGGATCGTGGGGATCCTCTAGCGGCTCCACAGGGGAGTCAGGCCTCGTCTCGAGTGGAGACATGCTTGTCCGCTCTCTTCCCTAGCTGTGGCAGGAGGGTCAGGCTTCCTGTCACGCTGACACAGGGTACTGTGACTTTCCCTTGAGGCTTTCCCACAGGATTGAAACATGTGCCACCGAGGTGTGAGTCCTTTCTCTGTGTGAAAGTCGAGGTTGTGAAGGGAAATCAGTTTCGTCTGGAGTGGAATGAGACATTTGGGGTTCTTTCGGAATGTGGCACGACCCCTGAGTTCTTTTCAATGTTCCCGCAAGAGCATCTCCTCTTGAGGTGCGATGGGAACGCCGGGAATCCTTCCCCAACGAAGCAGGGAAAGGAACCCTCATCTCGAGCGGAGGAGGGGGAAACGGGNTTCTTTCGGAATGTGGCACGACCCCTGAGTTCTTTTCAATGTTCCCGCAAGAGCATCTCCTCTTGAGGTGCGATGGGAACGCCGGGAATCCTTCCCCAACGAAGCAGGGAAAGGAACCCTCATCTCGAGCGGAGGAGGGGGAAACGGGGCTCCTCTTGAGGTGTGGCGGGTACCTCTTTGTTCTTCTCCAGTAGAGTTGTGTGTGTCGGGATATTTTTGAGTGGCTGCAAGGATGTGAAGAAACCCTTCATGGTTCTTGAGGCATGGGGTAACATCCCACAAGATGCCACAGAGGACAAGGGCCTCACCTCGCCTGGAAGGGAGATCCTCCTGGTTTTTCTCGACTTGCGGTAGGTTCCACTCGAGATTCGACCGGGACCCCAGGTACCCACCCCTCTGGCCTTGAAAAGCCAGGATCCACGTGAGTTTTAGTGGCTTCTGGGGATTCCTTCGAAGTCGAGGCCGGCTCCTAATTTCTCGTCTGGAGCCTGAGGTTTCTTCTCCGGTGCTGACGTGGATCATGGGGCTCCTCTAGAGGCGGCACAATGGAGTCAGGCATCATCTCGAATGGAGATGTGCACATCCACTTTCCTCCCTAGCAGTGGCAGCAGGGTCAGGATTCCCATTGCGCTGCCACAGGGGTCTGTGTCTTTCCCTCGAGGCTTTCCCACAGAGTTGAAACACGTGCCCCTGTGGTATGAGCCAGTCCTCGGGGTGACAGACCAGGCGGCTCAGCACAACCAGGTTCCTCTGGAATGGACTGAGACATTTGTTGGTCTTTTGGTATGGTGGCAGGACCCCTGGAGTTCCTCTCGACTTTCTAGTGAGAGCGCCACCTCTTGAGTTGCGACAGGAATGCGGGGAATCCTTCGCTGATGAAGCAGGGAAAAGAACCCGCATCTCAAGTGGAGGAAGGGGAAACGGAGCTCCTCTTGAGGTGTGGCAGCACCCTCGGTGTTTCTCTCAAGTAGGTAAGTGTGGTTTNGGTGAGAGCGCCACCTCTTGAGTTGCGACAGGAACGCGGGGAATCCTTCACCGATGAAGCAGGGAAAAGAACCCGCATTTCAAGCGGAGGAGGGGGAAACGGAGCTCCTCTTGAGGTGTGGCAGCACCCTCGGTGTTTCTCTCAAGTAGGTAAGTGTGGTTTGGGATATTCTTTATTCGCTGCAATGGTGTGAAGGAACCCTTCGAGGTTCATGAGGGATGAGGTGACTTCGCTTGAGATGCCACAGAGGACAAGGCCCTCACCTCGCCTGGAGGGGAGATCCTCCTGGTTTTTCTCGAGTTGTGGCAAGCACCTCTCGAGTTACAACGGGGACCCCAGGGAACTGCTCCTGTGCCCTCTGTAAAGGCCAGTCTCCTTGCGACTTGGGTGGGCCTCTGGGGATTCCTTCACAGTCTGGGCGGATTCTATGTCCTCTTCTGGGGCCTGAGATATACTCTACGGTGCTGACGTGGATCATGGGGCCCCTCTAGAGGCTCCACAGGGGAGTCAGGCCTGGTCTCGAGTGGAGACGTGCACGTCCGCTTCTTCCCTAGCTGTGGCAGCAGGATCAGTCTTCCCGTTGAGCTGACACAGATGTCTGTGGCTTTCCCTTGAGGCGTTCCCACAGGGTTGAAACGTGCCCCCGTGTTGTGAGTCCGTTTTCAGGGTGACATTCGGGGCAGTGCAGGGAAATCCGGTTCCTCTGGAGGGAACTGAGACATTTGGGAGACTTTTGGAATGGTGGTGCTGCCTTATGCCCAAACAATCCCACTGCTGGGCATACACACCGAGGAAACCAGAATTGAAAGAGACACATGTATCCCAATGTTCATCACAGCACTGTTTACAATAGCCAGGACATGGAAGCAACCTAGATGTCCATCAGCAGATGAATAGATAAGAAAGCAGTGGTACATATACACAATGGAGTACTAACCGTTAAAAAGAATACATTTGAATCAGTTCTAATGAGGTGGATGAAACTGGAGCCAATTATACAGAGTGAAGCCAGAAAGAAAAACACCAATACAGTATACTAACATATATATATGGAATTTAGAAAGATGGTAACGATAACCCTGTATGCTAGACAGCAAAAGAGACATAGATGTATAGAACAGTCTTTTGGACTCTGTGGGAGAGGGAGAGGGTGGGATGATTTGGGAGAATGGCATTGAAACATGTATAATATTATATAAGAAATGAATCGCCAGTCTAGGTTCGATGCAGGATACAGGATCCTTGGAGGTGGTGCACTGGGATGACCCAGAGAGATGGTAGGGGTAGGGAGGTGGGAGAGGGGTTCAGGATGGAGAACACGTGTACACCCATGGTGGATTCATGCTGATGTATGGGAAAACCAATACAGTATTGTAAAGTAAAATTTTAAAAAATAAATAATAAATAAATAAAAATTAAAAAAATAAAATGGGTTAATTTCCTTTATTTTTTCAGATATTTTGTTATTTTAGAAATGCTTATTTTGGTATCTTGATGGTGTTGGGAAGAAGGGTGGGGCTTGGGGGTCCTACTCAGAAAAGGCCAGAGAGGGCAGTCCCTCTGATTCCTGGGATCAAAGGAAAGAGTGGCTGGTCTCCTGTCTGGAGGAGGGGTATTCACCACCCTCTCCCATGAGCTTGTGTTTCATTCAGGCTTCATTCCAATTTCTGAAGTACAGATGTCATTTAAAATTTTTCTTTGCAGTACATTGTCAGTATAATCAACTAAGTATACAGACGCATTGATCTAAAAATTCACAAGCCAGAAGTGTAAGTTCTGGGGTCAGATGGCCTTTTTCACGAATGAGTTGCAGCACCAGTGCTCCTGATCTTGGAGGGAGAGCAGTGAGCGCTCCTGGAGGGATATCTTAGTTCCCTGCCCATGGATGGAACCTGGGTACCCTGGGTGAAACCCCAGGAATCCTAGCCAACACACCACCAGGGACTAAAGGCTAGAAGCGAAGTGACTCCAGCTCTTTCCCCCATTTGAAAGCAAGAATGTTTCAAGGAGGCAAAAACTGTAAATAGATAAAAAGTTTACTGTTAGAGACACAGCACAATGTATGGCAGAGCACACAGAGAAACAGGTTGTTTATTTAAGACAGAAGCAAGGCAGAAATACACCCCCAAAAAGAAAGGGTATGGGTATCCTCTCTAATGAGGAGGAGTGTGTTAAGTCAGAGCTAAGCAGACACACACCTGTGGTGGAGTGCAGGAGTCCCGAATGAGGGGGAGAGCAGTAAAGATGTGACATAAATTAACTTATATATGCAGTGGTACATATATAGATCCCTGAAGACGATCCTTCAGGGTCTTTGCTTACCTTTGGATAATTATCCTGTTAATTTCTTCACAACTGACTGGTCAATGGACCCTCTCCCAGGTGCGTGTGAAACTGTTTTCTAAGATACATCCCTTCTCAGGGCCTTATGGGTGCATGTCCACACTTATTATGGGGTGTGGTCCCCCTCTTTTCAACCCCCAAGAAGTCTTCCTGAGCATGTGTAGACAGGGAAGTCTTTGTTAAACTCAGGAGTGGGCACCTTATCTCTTTGCTTCAGCAGAGCTCAGCTTTTACCACTAGCTTTGTCCTTGGATATCTAGGTGAGAATAAAGCTTGAATTTTACTCGACTTGACAAACACCACAGGTCCGGCCCAGAGGCTACACTATCTCCTACCTTACTAAGTGCAGATTCCCTTCCTCTCTGTGTCTTGGTTTCCATGTCTATAGAATGAGAAGGGTTTGACTAGATTATCCCTTAGACAGAGTAAGGATGAACATCCCTTGTACTTCAAGGCAGGAAGACGTTGGGGGAAGAATCTGAACATGGTTGGACACCCACTCTGCCTGAAACGTCAGAAGGGATTAGGATTGTGCACAGTACATTCTCTCATGAGCCATCCACAGTCACACTGTCATGGGAAGAAAGAGATCCTGGGCAGTCAAGGTCAAGGGTGAGGAGAGACTAATGGGTTTAAGGCCATTCAATCTGGCCAGAGAAGCTGGTGCTTCCCTCCACTATGACCTCCAACGTCGCCTTGGTGAGAGGAGTCTGGGGTTTGGAAAGAGGTCCAAACAGGGCTCTACCTGGGGGAGGCATCAATAGAAGGAATTTGAAACCATGGGGAGAGAATGAGCCCAAGCCTAGAGTGAATGCAAGGAGAAGGGAGCCGGAGCACAGGCACCTGCTCCCCTCTGTGGATGTCCAGGAGAGGAAGGGGAAGGAGGAGGCAGGCAGTGACCAGTGGGATCATATGCGGCCGATGGTTGGTGGATATGGAGGTCTAGATATCTATTTTGGTGAGGCAGGGGCACTGAATTTTTCAACAGGGGAGACTTGGAGACCTCCTTTTAGCCCGTGCCCCTGGAAAAGCAGGCTGCCCCCTCCCCCTTTTCTGTGTCAAGACTTCCAATGTGAAGACAGTTTAGAACTTTATTCTGAGGAAGGAGTTCCATAAGTGGCCTGCCTTGTGGCCTCATTCCGTGGCTCACTGGGGAAGCCGTGAGCAGCAGAGGGTCACCTTTTTATTGGGCTGTTGGCAGCTCACAACCCTCGCATTGCCCCCTTCCTCCCCGGGGGCTCAGAACTCACAGATCACGAGGCGCTCCTCCGTGCATTCTATGTCATTCCACTTGCCATTAGAATAGATCTCAAGACAGTTCTCTGGGCCTTCGTCTTTGGCCCTATTGTTGGGCTCCCCAGGGGCCCAGTTGGAATAGACCAGTGACTGCCCTGTGGGGTAGGTGAACCTGCCCTCTCTGGAGATGTCATTCATGCTCAGGTAAGCATGCTTGTTCCTGGCTCTGGCCAGCTGCGTCACAGCCTCGTTCTCGGCTGCAGAGTGTGGGGAGGCCAGCTGTCCCTCAGCCTCTCTGCAGAACTGCCGGGCATCCGAATATGATTTGACAGCACCTGACGTCTTGAAGATCTTCTCTTCAACAGCCAGGCCATCAGGGAAGAGCACCGCTAGGGGAAGAGGAGAGTCAGGCTGGGGATGCGGCAGCTCCTAGACCTTGTGTTCCCAGCAGAATCCCCAGCCTCCCATCCGGGTACCAGAAGAAAGTGGAGCAGTTGGTTCATGATGTGCCCTGTGAATGGTGACGCGATCTCCAGGTACAGATGAGGACCCCAGAACTCGGGTGCTTATGTAAGAGGCCCAAAGTCACCCAGCTGTCAGGTGTAGACAAGGATCTGACCCTGTTGAATATGACACTATAGCTCCCAGGTGCACTTTCTGTTCCTCCCAGTGATGTTCACCAGAATCCAGAATTTTAATTATTGTGTAAACAGGAAGGGCTTTGGCAGGGAAATGATACCATGCAGCCCAGGGCAGTTCCTGAGGGTGTGGAAAACACCAAACAGGCAGCTCACTCATACGCTTGCTGATGACTGGGCATGTGGAGCTGTGTGAGCGGTTCTGTGCTGTGTGAAGGGGTGAGGAGAAAGGGGAGGACAGGGGTGCATCTGAGAGCAGCCAAGTGCTCACCTCTGCACCAAGGGCAGTCCAGTGTTGGCTTCTGTATGCTCACAGGTGATGCTACAGCCAGCCTCCCTGGACCACTGGGCAGGGGATCTGAGAGCTGTATGTGGGAGTTGGGATAGGGTGGGATCAGCTTTGGAGAGAGCCCTGTCTGGGCCTCAGAAGGCCATGTGTTCCGCCCCACACTGGCAATGTCAGCCCAGGTCAAGGGAAGGTCACTTCCCTTTGCAGAGTCTAATTTCTTATTTCTAAGGTAGAGGTACACTATATAACAGTATCCCCTATGTGGCATGTTAAGTATCTCTTTTTGTGCCATCCCATCCACACCACTCTGACTTGCAGGATCATTCATGGAAATCTTCAGGGCTCCTAAGAGGGCTCACTGGACTGGTTCAGAACCCAGGCAGCATCCGGACCCACTGTCTTTTTCCTCTGAGTAGCTTCAATAAGCAGTCGGAGACCAGATTTTCCACAGAGCCAGCATGGCATCCAGACAGCCCTGGACAAGGTCCGTGCAAGCTCGTGTGCCATGATTGCTTTACCTCCCGTTCATCTGGGTGATAGTGTGCACATGTGAGCCTGTGTGTTCATGTATGTAGATAGTGTGGCCTGAGTGGTGTTTAGGTATACAGGTGTGGCCAGCCCATATGCCCAAGTTCCCCTTTGTTTGTATCAGTCTCCATATGAGGGAGTAAATAGGTGTGCAGATATGCTTGTGCAAGGAGGAAGACATGAACTGCTGGAAATGCTCATCCCACTACTTCAGTACTTGGTTGGCTGAGTCCAGAGGAGCCAACCCTGTCTCACCAGATCAGGCCTTTATACACTCTGCACCTTCTTTTTTTTCCATCCCTGAGATTTGATGAATAATGTGGATTCAAAGCTGACTTCAGAGAAAGCAGAGAAGGAGAAGGTGCAGTTGGTGGAGAGTCCCAAAGGCACAGGGCACTCAGGTGTGTGCTCCAGGAGGCCTCAGGATCCTCCAGGATCCTGATTAGGATCCAGGCTTAGGGAAGAATCTCTGCTTTAAAGACCTAAGCAGATGCAGGGAGAGCGCAGCACTGGCTGGATACTGGAGGCAGCCCTGCCGGACTCAGAACATCTTCAGGGTGAGATTCTTGGTGGCCACACACCAAGGTCAAGTCCCTGGCAGCCTTGAACCCCACAGGCAGCATCCCACCCCCACTCTCAGGATCAGTCCTGGATTCTCTGCTGCTCTGGGCTGTGTGGCTGCTTCTCTGTGCATTTGTACACCTGGCCCCACAGAGGGAAGAAATGCATCGCGGGTTGGGTGACCCCTTGTCTGTCATAGGAATCCACCCAGAGTAGGCTGGAGTGAAGTTCTGCTGAACTGGTGGCATAGACCGCATCCTCTTCCTTGTCTACTGCATCTGCTTGAGCTCCTGGAGCACGTGGTGGGTGGCTCTGTCCCAGCCCTGTCCTTAGCCCCGCTCCTGCCCCAGATCTAGGTCCAGTCCCAGCCATGGCCCCAGCAAGTCCCATTTAGACCCAAGCCCAGCAAACTCCAAGCCAAGCCCAGCCTTCGGTGGCAGCTCAGGGTCGGGTCCAGGAGCTCACCTTTCCTGTACTGAGAGACTGTATTCCGGAGGCGTTGTACTTCTCCCTCTAAGTTTGTCATCCTCTGCCTCAGAGTAGCAACTTCTGCAGGAGAGAGAGGCCAAGTGAACACAGATCCAGCCTGGGGTCACTCAGAGCCCAGGGCTCAGGGAAGCGTGACACATCCTGGGGTGGGATAAGGATGTGGGATCATGACAGGAGGTGCTGGACTGAAGAGGGCCTTCTGGCCCCTCTGCACCCACTAGAGCCCCCAGAGCTTTCTTACCTGGGGCTGAAGTCTCCCCCTTTGCTCCTTTTTCTCCAGGAGTACCTCTGTCTCCCTTCAGTCCTGGGGGACCTATGGCACCTGAAGGTCCCTGTGGACCGATGGCTCCAACAGGCCCTGGGATCAGAAAAGAATTGTTTGAGCTCTGGGCACACTTTCCAGCAATTTTCATCTCCCCCAGTACATGGACTGTCATATTCCCAGCAGTATGGCCTCCCCCTGTACAAATGTCCATCTGTGTCTGGATCCTCCTTGCTTCCTCTCTGTGCACTGACTGTCCCTTAACCCGACAACCAGCCTTCCCTGCTGCACACACCACCCTCCCCCTGGAGATAGACAGTTCCCAGAGCCCAACGCTGGCTCTCTCCCTGGAATGCTAGCTCTGACCTGGAGGGTGGTGAGGGTGGGCACAGGGGAACAGGAGCCCAGCCCCACGTCCATTGCTCACCTGCTGCCCCAGCACTTCCAGGGGCTCCGGGCTCACCAGGGGCACCTCTCTCTCCCTTGAGTCCTGCAGGGCCTGGGGAGCCCTGCATGCCCGGGGCACCCACTGCTCCTGCAGAAGGAACACACTGAGAAACACGGCTGAGAGTGCACTCAGCAGGCACCATTTCCTCAGCAGTGCAGCTTGTCACCCACAGCTCCAGGTGAGAGAGCGACCCAGGAGACTGCTCCTGACCGCTTGGTCTCCTCTAGGAAATTCAGTCCATGTAGGCATGCTGGGGGAGAGGCCCAGGCCAGGCCTACCAGGCAGGGAGGTCCCAGGCTTTCCAGGCACTGTGTACATACCCTCATCCCCACCAGGGCTGCCAACGTCACCCCTCCCTTCTCCCTCCCTCACCCACCATATACCACCCTCCTACCTTGGGGCCCAGGTTCTCCTTTGGGGCCTGGTGTGCCTGCAGGTCCCATGCTCCCCTGCCTCCCTGAGGGGCCCTCTCTTCCAGCTGGACCAGGCATACCTGGAGGCCCTGGGAAAAAAGACCAGCCCGGTCAGTGACACTAAATCTCCTTGGGAGTGGGAGCGCATAAAAGATGGGGCTAAAAGATCTTTAGCCTCCTCCTAAAGATGTTGTCCCCCGAGAAGCTCCAGTCTTCCCTGAAATAACCCCATGCAAATCGAAGGCAGGAGGAAGTGATGACAGAGATGGGGATGGTTTGATGGCATCACCACCTCAAGGGACATGAGTTTGAGCAAACTCCAAGAAATAATGTAGAACAGGGAATCCTGGGATGCTGCAGTCCATGGGGTTACAAAGAGTCAGACGGGGACTGAGTGACTGAAATACAAAACAAGTGTACTTAAATGCCTTATCTCCTGACCGTTTCCATTCATTTATTCCACAAGTATTCACTGAGATTCTGCTACATATAAGGTGTTGTCCTAAATGCTGGGATTCTTAGTGAAAAAAAAAAAAGATAAAATTCCTTCCTCATGGAGCTTAAACTCAACTATGTAGAAATACTTAACCAAAAGGAAAATGTTTAACATATGATAATCAGATCAGAATAAGTGACACAGAGGTAAATTGAAGCCTAGAGTATTGGTGGGGTGTCTTCTAAATAGGATGGCCAGAGAGGGAGTCTATGAGTGAAGCTGTGAAGGAGTGAGGAGTGAGCCTTGGGGATGTGCATGGACAGAGCAAGGACAGGGCCCTGGGGAGGCAGGGGGATGTGTGCTCAGGGCCCAACAAGGAGCCAGTGTGGTCAGAGTCCCGGGAGTGTGGGAGGAGGGGAGGGAAATGAGCTCAGAGAGATCAGCAGAGCTGGGTGCTGGGGATGCTGTGGGCTGTGAGGTTTTACTCCCAGGGGAGAATTGCCCCCCCGGATGGACTCTCTCACTGAATCCTTCTGGGTAGCAATCTCAGAGGCACTGAGGAAAGAAGGAATTGTCCCTGGAAATAGAGCCCCCCGAGCAGGGTGCAGGTGTTATTGGCCCTGCACGACACGTCTGGGGCATCACCAAGTGACCCAGCTCCACCCTCTACTTCTGCTCATGGGTCTCTCCTCTCAGGCCCATCTTGTCCTTTACATCAGGTTCTTGGAAACATGTGTGTCAGAATCTGTGGGGGAGGTTGTCCCCAGTGCAGACTCTGGCTCCACCCAGCCCTACTGGTCAGGATCTGAGGATGCTCGGATCTCCAGGAAATTCCCAGACCTGTCACCATTGAAGGATGACAGTGCCTGGATCTGGGGAGCCAGGGTGGAGCCTGGTCGTGGCCCGACTGTGCACTGTTCAAGCACCAACCCAAGGCCAGGCTTGGAATGCACAAGAAAGAGAGGTCTGGGGTACATCATACAGCTGAGGGCCACTGTAGGGAAAGTCCCCACCCCTCCCCTGCCCTGGGATTCAATTCAGAACCCTCTGGGAGCTAGAGAATGCTAGTACCTTGAATCAGTTCAGTTCATTTCAGTCTCTCAGTCGTGTCCGACTCTGCAACCCCATGAATCGCAGCACGCCAGGTCTCCCTGTCCATCACCAACTCCTGGAGTTCACTCAATCTCACGTCCATCGAGTCGGTGATGCCATCCAGCCATCTCATCCTCTGTTGTCCCCTTCACCTCCTGCCTCCAATCTCTCCCAGCTTCAGAGTCTTTTCCAATGAGTCAACTCTTCGCATGAGGTGGCCAAAGTATTGGAGTTTCAGCTTCAGCATCATTCCCTCCAAAGAAATCCCGGGGCTGATCTCCTTCAGAATGGACTGGTTGCATCTCCTTGCAGTCCAAGGGACCTCAAGAGTCTTCTCCAACACCACAGTTCAAAAGCATCAATTCTTCGGCACTCAGCTTTCTTGACAGTCCAACTCTCACATCCATACATGACCACTGGAAAAACCATATCCTTGACCTGATGGATCATAGTAGGCAAAGTAATGTCTCTGCTTTTGAATATGCTACCTAGGTTGGTCATAACTTTTCTTCCAAGNTCAGCTTTCACTGCATGAGGTGAAGGTTTGATCTCTGATGGGGGAACTAAGATCCCATGTGCTGTGTGGTGTGGCCAAAAAAAGAGAGAAAGAAACGTCTGAAGGTCTTAAGTCCATCACAGGGGATTTTTTTGGTCAAATATCAAGCTGTTCAAAGAAATTAGGTAAACTAGAAAGAAAAGATATTCCAGAGGTAGAGAGTGGAAAGAATGAGGAACTGGCGAGTTTGGATTCTGCACTGTTGTTGAAAATGCTGAGCACTAAGCCTGGGGCTTGTCACCAAACTGAGTGGTTGAAGGCAAGGGAGGCTGGGAGGCATTGCCACTGACATTCCTGATTCTCCCAGGGGCAATGTGGAGACAGGAGTCAGCTTGCAGATTACCTTCTCAGGTGAACACCTGTGGGGACCAAGTCACCCTAAGACCGTTCTGAGAAGTGTTTGTTCTTTTACACAGGGTATTCCATGGTGGAGCAGGGTCAAATTACAAATGGGTCATGTATCATATGTCGAAATGTTTAACAGTTATAATTCAAGCAATAAGAGGTGAAATAAAATGGTACTTTATTTTTCTAGATAAACTGGATGACATCACCAATTCAGTGGACAGGAATCTGAGCAAACTCTGGGAGATGGGGAAGGATAGGGAAGCCTGGCGTGCTGCAGTCCATGGGGTTGCAAAGTCGGACACGACCTAGAAACTGAAAAACAGCAGCAGATAAACTGCACCTTCAAGCTGACTGGGAAGACCAGGTCAAACGTAGACTTCTCTGACTCCTTGGAGCTCCACATCAGAAGAACATGGCGAAGGCAGAGAACTACCCCTGACCGTGGCCCAGTCCCTCTTCTCTTCCTACTCTCAGCTCTTTCCAACCATGTAAGGGCCCCATCTGTGACTCTTGAAGTCACACTCAAGCCTAAGGAAAAACATCCTGTAAGTGGCTGTCATGCTTCAGGATGGTGGACATAGGAATAGAGGCCTATTTAGAAACAGGCTTGAGGTGGGACTCCCCTGGTGGTCCACTGGCTACGACTTTGTGCTCCCCGTGCAGAGGACCCAGGTTTGATCCCTCGTCAGGGAACATGTCACAGCTAAACATCTTATGTGCCAAATAAGTAAATAAATATTAAAAGAAGAAGAAGAAATAGGCCTGAGGCTCTTTGGGCATGGAATTCTGGAGTCCTGGGCCACTGGGATCTATGGAAATTTTCATAGGTCTGTTAATTAGGTAATAGCATTGTATTAGGAGAAGGCAATGGCAACCCACTCCAGTACTCTTGCCTGGAGAATCCCAGGGACGCGGGAGCCTGGTGGGTTTACATCTATGGGGTCGCAGAGAGTCGGACACGACTGAAGCGATTTAGCAGCAGCAGCAGCAGCAGCATTGTGTTGATATTAATTCCCAGTTTGAAAATTGTACTGCAATTATGTACATAGTTTTTTTTTTTAATGTGGACCATTTTAAAAGTCATTATTGAATTTGTTACAATATTGTTTCTATTTTATGTTTTGAGTGGGATCTTAGTTCCCAGGTCAGGGATCAGAACAGTACCCCCTACATTGGAAGGTGAAGTCTTAACCACTGGACCACTGGAGAAATCTACATAGATGTTTTGCTTTTAGGAAGTACACAATAAAATATTTAAGAATAAAGGGGTATGATGGCTGCAACTTACTCTCAAATAAAAATAATGATAATAAATTATATATATATGTAGAGAGAGAAAAAACATAAAGCAATGTGGCGAAATGTTAACAATTAGTCAATTTTATGTGAATCTTTCTAGGAGTTCTTTATATTCTTTTTGCAACTTTTCTATATGTTTAAACATAGAAAATATGCTTTTCATAATAAAAAGTGAATCAGTAAGACATAGGGACACGACATCCCTTCTCCCCTTGTCACCACTATACTCCTCTCCATCCCCTCAGCATTATGCTGACTGTAATTCAACAAATTATAACAAATAACAAANTTTTTGCAACTTTTCTATATGTTTAAACATAGAAAATATGCTTTTCATAATAAAAAGTGAATCAGTAAGACATAGGGACACGACATCCCTTCTCCCCTTGTCACCACTATACTCCTCTCCATCCCCTCAGCATTATGCTGACTGTAATTCAACAAATTATAACAAATAACAAATGAAAAGGAAATGAATATAGTTACAGAAAACAAAAGGGGAAAAAAAAGTCATTTTGGGCAGCTGATANACAAACTGGAAGAGAAGAAGTAAAACTCTCACTGTTTGCATTATTTCCTTTTTCAAATCAGTGTCTATTAGTCTAAAAATGGCTGTGTCACTGTTTTTTCTTTCAGGGGAATTCTCTTGGTCTTTTAACTGGAATTGCTTTGCTTCTTCATTTTACCTACATTTTTCTTATTCTGTGAGTTTAGAAGAAAAGATACCTACTGTGGTCTTGGAGGACTGTTTATTGTGGGAGCATCCCTGTGTAGTTTGTGTGGGTTTAATATTTTGGGGGCAGAGGCTATTTCTAGTGTGGATGCCTGCCACCTCGTCCCTCAGTGTATGTTCACCTTTATTCCCTTGATGGGAGTGTGCAGATGTGGTGGTTGGTGCCTAGTTCTTGGGTCCGTGGCAGTGGTGGTCACTCACACATGCCTTTGGAGCTCACTATGGGCGTGGGCATAGCTCTGGGCAATTCCCGTAGCCCCAGGGCACAGCGGTGCCCTCATGAGTGCTGCTTGAGACTGCTCCTAAATAAGGCGTTGGCAGGAGTGACTGGTGTTACCTCCTGGAGCTGTGTAGGCACGATCTTGGCACCTGAGAGCAGAGAAAAAGGCTGCAATGGTGGGTCCTACCCCTCCCTTTGCACACCCCCAAAACAATACACCCTGAGTTCAGTTCAGTCTCTCAGTCGTGTCCGACTCTTTGCGACCTCATGAATTGCAGCACGCCAGGCCTCTCTGTCCATCACCAACTCCCGGAGTTCACTCAAACTCATGTCCATNCCTCCAGAAAGCAGGAATAGGAGGAACATACCTCAACATAATAAAAGCTATATATGACAAACCCACAGCAAACATTATCCTCAATGGTGAAAAATTGAAAGCATTTCCTCTAAAGTCAAGAACAAGACAAGGGTGCCCACTTTCACCGCTACTATTCAACATAGTTCTGGAAGTTTTGGCCACAGCAATCAGAGCAGAAAAAGAAATAAAAGGAATCCAAATTGAAAAAGAAGTAAAACTCTCACTGTTTGCAGATGACATGATCCTCTACATAGAAAACCCTAAAGACTCCACCAGAAAATTACTAGAGCTAATCAATGAATATAGTTGCAGGATATAAAATCAACACACAGAAATCCCTTGCATTCTTATACACTATTAATGAGAAAGTAGAAAAAGAAATTAAGGAAACAATTCCATTCACCATTGCAATGAAAAGAATAAGATACTTAGGAATATATCTCCCTGAATAAACTAAAGACCTATACATAGAAAATTATAAAACACTGGTGAAAGAAATCAAAGAGGACACTAATAGATGGAGAAATATACCATGTTCATGGATCGGAAGAATCAATATAGTGAAAACGAGTGTTCTACTCAAAGCAATCTACAGATTCAATGCAATCCCTAACAGTGTCTTTAATAAATAGTTTGATATTGAGTTAATTATCAGTATTTTGGGCTTCCCTGGTGGCTCAGATGGTAAAGAAATCTGCCTTCAGTGCAGGAGACCTGGGTTCAATCCCTGGTTCTGGAAGATCCCCTGAGAGAAGAGAATGGCAATCCACTCCAGTATTCTTGCCTAGGAAATCCCATGAACAGAGGAGCCTGGCAGGCTATAGTCCATGGGTCCCAAAGAGTTGGACACAATTTTAATTTTCATTAGTGTACTGTTAGTTACTGATGTAAACTTATGCAAGGAGAAATATTTCTTGTTACTCATATTAACATTATTGTTTCTGTTATTTAATAGATTAGTCCAGTAATAAATCTAGGAGTTGATTTAATTATTGGTATTAAGGAAGGATTATTGTTGAGATTGAAGGCTTTCTTAATTGATGGCTGCTTTTAAGCCAAGCATGGTGCTATTTATAGTTACTCTCTAGTCAAGGTTGTCCTCATTTCTAAAAAGCTGTACCATCTTGCTTCTGCTGCTGCTAAATCACTTCAGTCATGTCCGACTCTGTGTGACCCCATAGACGGCAGCCCACTAGGCTCCCCTGTTCCTGGGATTCTCCAGGCAAGGACACTAGAGTGGGTTTCCATTTCCTTCTCCAATGCATGAGAGTGGAAATTGAAGGTGCTCAGTCGTGCCGACTCTTAGCAACCCTATGGACTGCAGCCCACAGGCTCCTCCATCCATGGGGTTTTTCAGGCAAGAGTACTGGAGTGGGTTGCCATTGCCTTCTCCTGTACCATCTTAGGCTAACATTTAAAAATACAAAAATCCTATGGACAGAGGAGCCTGGCAGGCTACAATTCATGGGGTCACAAAAGAGTTGGACACAACTAAGTGACTGAACACACACTATAAAGGGGTTTCTGGTATTTTTAAAGTTGAATTTAAATTCATTTTCTGGACAACCTGCTGTCACCAGGCTCATTGGGCTTGTCACCTCCACTTATAAATCTTATTTTGCTACATAGATGAGTTTGTTGTAAAACTGTTCGCAAGTACCTCATTTGGATTTTGTACCTCATTTTATTTAACTAAAGTTCTCTTTGTTAAAGTTTTGCTAGTAAAATCATTATGTAAAAGGTACAAGGAGTAATCTTTGTTTTTTGTTACTTTTAATGCTTTTTTTCATTGTTACCTTGTGGTACTTTCTCTATAGCACCAAAGATATTTAAATTTTCTATCTCCTATGCTTTGAATATTTGAGTGAATATTTAATTTACTTATACTAGTACCATGAGGAAAGGAGTGGGCTAGATTTTGTTCAAGAAATTCTTCCTGGTGTAAAGATGATATCTCCCAGGTGTAAGGTAGGTTCTTTATTTAACCTATCTTTTAATTTATCCAAGCACATTTTCCAGTATGCTCCCCTTGTTACAACTTTTTCTCCTCTAGTATGATTAGTATTTGCTAACAGATGGTAGATAATTTATTATATTATTTGAGAGAGACAGGCAGTGTGCATTTCATGGTTTTATTCAATTGAGCATGCTATTCTTAATTTACTACTAAATCCTCCTTTGGTCTTAGGTTTCATGAATCTTTTGTGTATGGAAATATGTTCTTTTTAAAATAAAATATCTTGTTAACATATTTACCAAAATTAACATATGTGGGCTTCTCTGATGGTAGAAATATATTCTTGAAATAGAAAACGTAGCTCATTTCTTTCTATCTTACAGGTTACACCTTGACCTAACTTTTTTTTTAGGCACAGCCTTCAATCGCAGTGGCTTCTCTTGTTGTGGAGCACAGGCTCTAGAGCGCGAGGCTTCAGTAGCTGCAGCAGTTGGGCTCCGCAGTTGCAGCTCAGCATTTCTAGAACAAGGGCTCAGTAGTTTTGGAGCACAGGCTTAGCTGCTCCACGGCACGTGGAATCTTCCAGGACGAGGGATCAAAGCACTGTCCCCTGCATTGGCAGGTGCATTCCTATTCACTGTACCACCACAGAAGCCTGACCTAGTGTTTTTGTGTATAATAATTACACTTACTTTTCTCCTTTTCAGGGTTTGCTGAAGACTGAACTAGCAAGGGCTGGTGAGGTTTATCAGGGTTTAGCGATTGTAAATAGGCTCCTCTAGAGTGGTGTGAAGCACTGCCAAATCCTTTTAATTTTAAGCTGCTGCTGGTAGTACTCAGGCAACTAATCTTGTTCTAGTAATTATTTGGGTTTAGGGCTAATCCCAGTTTGAGTCTTAACTGTTGTGTAATCAGGGATACTAAAGTCGCTTTCATGGTTGATTTTTAATTATGGCTTTTTATGACTTGAAATTTAACTTTATTTTATATTCTTTAGCATGCTTTATACCATATTTCTATTAATTTTGTAAGTCATATCACCATGGTGGCTGGCACAAATTTTACCAACCCTAATTAGATAACTTAGTCAAACTTCTCTCTTTGGGGTTAATTTTATCACTGCTGTTTCCCATAGGGGTGTGGTAAAGCAGGCATTATGAGCTACTATTTTTATTGTGCTTGATGCCTGCTCCTTTTAATCCTAGTGATTTAGAGGGCATTCTCACTGGGGCACAGATGCTTGTATGTGTAATATTATTAAAAACTAATAGAAAGGCTGGGATCAAACCTGTATGTTTACGGAGTTAATATACTCACATAGGCATTTTCAGTGCCTTGATTTAGGTTTTTAAGCTACATTAAGTTTATATGTGGAAATAGTATTTGTATAGGATATCCAACCAGTCCATCCTAAAGGAAATCAGTCCTGGGTGTTCATTGGAAGGACGGATGTTAAAGCTGAAATTCCAATATTTTGGCTACCTGATGTGAACAGCTGACTCATTTGAAAAGACCCTGATGCTGGGAAAGATTGAGGGCAGGAGGAGAAAGTGACGACAGGATGAGATGGTTGGATGACATCACCAACTCAATGGACATGAGTTTGGGTAAACTCCAGGAGTTGGTGATGGACAGGGAGGCCTGGCGTGCTGTGATTCATGGGGTCACAAAGAGTCGGACACCATTGAGTGACTGAACTGAACTGACTGAATTTATTTATATTATATTTATTGTTAAAATTTTGATTAAATGGTTGGTAAATCTGGGGAGATGTTTGTCTATGTAAATGGAGAATATCTAAGTAATTATTGGTATAGTTAGAATTTATTTTCTAGGTCTGCTTGAAGCAGGAAAAAGTAGTGAATTTAGTTACTTGTTCAATATATGTACTTATAATTTCTCTATGTCCTGTAACCGTTGACTGAATAACATTTTGTGATTAATGTCAGTAAACAATATTCGATTAAAGTCCAGCTATAATGTATTTGAATTAAATTTAATTAAATTTGAATTAATTGAATTGATTGGATTAATTAATTTAATTTGAATTGAATTAAACTGAAGGGAAAAGGAGAAGAGGGTGGCAGAGGATAAGATGGTTAGATAGAATCACCAACTCAATGGACATGAATCTGCACAAACTCCAGGAGATAGTGAAGGACAAGGAAGCCTGGCGTGCTGCAGTCCATGGGGTCACAAAGAGTCAGACACAACTTAGTGACTGAACAACAACTATTTATGTGACTGTGTTAGACCTCCATCACCATAGCTGAGTCCAAGCATCCCCTCAAAATTAAAAAATACCAAATGCATGATATCAGTTATGTGTAAGCATGGGCTGATTAGTCATTAGTTCATCTAGATATCTTACTTAAGAGAAATATTGGGTGATTTTAGATGAGAAGGCCCTGAAGTAAGAACCAGATGTCTGAAAGTACATCCAATAGAAACCCCCACAACCTGGAATGAGAAGAGGCACATTTGCCAAGTGAGTTGATGGTTTCATCCAGCCTGCTGATGATATTTGTGATCTTTTGGATATCATATGCATGTTGACTAGAATTGATTTGACTTAATGAACTATGTACAATCAATAATATTTATGTACTCTGCAATATTATTGTATATGCTTATATGCATGGGGTGGATAATGTACATATATTCATATTATGTGTAATATATATGTACACGTTAATGTGGAGATGTTGATATCCACAAAGTACATAGGAATTTATGAAAAATCGAGTTATTTTAATTTCTAACATAGGACTTAAAAATCTTGTAAATGCCCCATAACAAAAATTTCAGGGAATAGTTTAAGTAGAATTTCAGCCTTGGGTGCTGATGGTGGAGCTGGAGCTTCTTCCTAGAGTTTTAGGGAGATGAATTGTTCTCCTTTTCTGGTTTACAAGACTGGGTAATGAGTATACTACAAACACTCTCCATTTTAGGAGACTACTTTCAACAATGCTAGTTACTGGTATAGAATTAATAAGAAATATAAAATAGATGTTACTTGTTCAATAAAAATGAAGAGATCTTCTACATATTGTCTTCCAATTAACACTAACACAAATATTAGTGTAAATAGATCTACCCAGAATAAACATTGGCTAGAGGTCAGAACGCAGATGATACCACCCTTATGGCAGAAAGTGAAGAGGAACTAAAAAGCCTCTTGATGAAAGTGAAAGTGGAGAGTGAAAAAGTTGGCTTAAAGCTCAACATTCAGAAAACTAAGATCATGGCATCTGGTCCTATCACTTTATGGGAAATAGATGGGGAAACAGTGGAAACAGTGTCAGACTTTATTTTGGGGGGGGCTCCCAAATCACCGCAGATGGTGACTGCAGCCATAAAATTAAAAGACGCTAACTTCTTGGAAGAAAAGTTATGACCAACCTAGATAGCATGTTGAAAAGCAGAAAGATTACTTTGCCAACAAAGGTCCGTCTAGTCAAGGCTATGGTTTTTCCAGTGGTCATGTACGGATGTGAGAGGTGGACTGTGAAGAAAGCTGAGCACCAAAGGGATGCTTTTGAACTGCGGTGTTGGAGAAGACTCTTGAGAGTCCCTTGGACTGCAAAGAGATCCAACCAGTCCATTCTGAAGGAGAGCAGCCCTGGGATTTCTTTGGAAGGAATGATGTTAAAGCTGAAACTCCAGTACTTTGGCCACTTCATGCGAAGAGTTAACACATTGGAAAAGCCTCTGATGCTGGGAGGGATTGGGGGCAGGGGGAGAAGGGGACGACAGAGGATGAGATGGCTGGATGGCATCACGCACTCGATGGACGTGAGTCTGAGTGAACTCTGGGAGTTGGTGATGGACAGGGAGGCCTGGTGTGCTGCGATTCATGGGGTCACAAAGAGCTAGACACGACTGAGTGACTGAACTGGAACTGGAGAGGTCAGAATGTGAGTCACTGTGTTGTTGGATGTGTGAAACAATGGTATTATTAATAGTACTAGGACTAGGATTGAAACAACTAAGGCTAGTACCCCTCCTATTTTACTGGGGATTATACTATTGTACATGCGAATAAGAAGTACCATTCTGGTTCAGTGTGAGGTGGTGTACTGAGAGGGTTTGCTGGGGCATAATTGTCAGGATCTCCTAATAAATCAGATGAAAATAGGACTAATATTATTAATGCTAGAACTGGTAATAAGGTACTTAAGAAGTCTTTAATTGTATACTAGTTGAAACGGAATGTTGTCTATATCAGATGAGATTCTTGTGGGAAGATTAGATTCTGTTTCATGAAGGAATAGTAAGTGGACAGCAGTTAGTGTTGTGATGATAAATGGAAGAATAAAGTGGGAAGGAAAGAATCATGAAAGAGTTGCTTTGTCTACCAAAAAACCACTTCAGATCCATTCAACAAGGTTTGTACCAAAGTATGACATTGCTGAGAGAAGATTGATAATGACTGTTGCTCCTTAAAATGATATTTGTCCTCAGGGTAATACATAACCTATAAATGCTGTAGCTGTAACTGTGAATAATAGAATAACTCTGGTGTTTCATGTTTCTAGAAAAACATAGGATCTGTAATATACTCTGCATCCTACATAGATAAATAGACAAAGGATATAGATGCTTTGTTTGCATGCATATATCAAATAATTCATCCATAATTTACATCTTGGCAGATATGTGTAACTGGTGAGAAGGCAGTTATTGTACCTAATGTGTAGTGCATTGCTAGGAACAAGCCTGTTAAGATTTGTAAAACTAAACAAATACCCAGTAAGGAGCCAAAATTTCATCCTAATGAAATGTTTGTGGGGCCTGGGAGATCAATGAATGTGTTGTTAATAATTTTCATTAAGAGGTGTGATTTTCAGATGTTGGCCATTAGTGTTCTTGTAGTTGAATAACAGCAGTGATTTTTCATGCCATTAGATTCCATGTAAGAATAATGATAACATAAATTATATTTAGGTACTCTTTTTATTGGGCTTCCCTGATAGCTCAGTCGGTAAAGAGTGAGTAAGTGAAGTCGCTCAGTCGTGTCCGATGCTTTGTGACCCCCTTGGACTGTAGCCTACCAGGATTCTCCGTCCATGGGATTTACCAGGCAAGAGTACTGGAATGGGTTGCCATTTCCTTCTCCAGGGGGTCTTTCTGACCCAGGGACGGAACCTGGGTCTCCCACAGGTTGTAGGCAGATACTTTACCAACTGGGCTTCCCTTGTGGCTCAGATGGTAAAGAGTCCACCTGCAATGCAGGAGACCCCAGTTCAGTTCCTGAACTGGGAAGATCTCCTGGACAAGGGATAGTCTACCCACTCCAGTATTTTTGCCTGGAGAGTATTTATGATTCGTTTTGTGGGTTTTTCTTTAAAAGTTTCACCTATTCATGGTGGACTTGGGCTGATTGTAGGTGGTGATGTTGGCTGTGGAATTGTGTCAAATTTTGGTGGATCATTTTTAGGTTTAATGGTGTTTTTTATTTATTTATGGGGAATATCAGTGGTGTTGGTTATCTGACAGTTCTGGCTACTGAGCAATTTCCTGAAGTTTGGGCTTCCAATGAGACTGTATTAGGAGCCTTTCTTCCAGGTTTTAATAATAGAGTTTTCAATGGTATTCTATGTTTTAAAAGGTGAGGGGGTGGTGATTGTGTTTAAGTTAAATGGTTTGGGGGGTTGGGTAATTTATGTATCAGTGATTCTATTTTTTCTAGTGAAGAGACTATAGGGATCGCAACACTATGTACTTATGGTACTTGATTAGTAATTGTTACTGGTTGATCATTGCTTATTGGTGCTGTGGTTATTATGGAGATTACTCATGGTAATTAAATAGAATTATGCTTAGGATCTGCTGGATCATCAAAAAAGCAAGAGAGTTCCAGAAAAACATCTATTGCTGCTTTATTGACTATGCCAAAGCCTTTGTGTGGATCACAAGAAACTCTGGAAAATTCTGAAAGAGATGGGAATACCAGACCACCTGACCTGCCTCTTGAGAAACCTATATGCAGATCAGGAAGCAACAGTTAGAACTGGACATGTGCCAGGGTCCAGCCCTGGTGGATCCAGGGTAATTCAAAGGGGAGACAGAGTAGGTGTCCTAGGAAAAAACTTATTTAATCACAGATATAAACAGAGATTAGAAACGGATTATGTAGCAGGAAAATTAGTGGAGAAACAGAGGCTGAATGACTTGGTTTACGTGGAATAACAATCACCACCTACCTAGACCACAGGCGTCTTTCCATTTTCCCAAAGGAGAGAAGGCACTGAGGCTTCCCCGGTCTGATATTAGAAGCCCAGGCAAAATTAGCAGGCTTGGTGAGTACCCACATACCAGATGGGAATTCAGCCAGAAGGGGAAAGAAAGAATGACATGGGGAAATCAGTCTTTGCAGAAACTGATCCCCTCTCTTTATTATTCAGGTTTGCTTATATACTTTTTGTTATACATAGGGATNCTTGTCATGCCCAGGAATTTTTATTAACTGGAGCTGCAAGTTAACTCCTTCTCCGAGAGAAATGGTGATAGGGGAGAGCCCCCCGTAAAGTCAGAGGTGTAGGTGAGAGCATAAAACAGACTCTGGTTTGGGAACAGGGGGTCTCCTGAGGCTCGACCTCACCTTTGCGTAATGCTGAGCCTACTTCCTCATGACCTTTGCCAAGGGCGGAGTTCCTCATGCTGGCTCCCGGCAGACATGGAACAACAGACTGGTTCCAAATAGGAAAAGGAGCGTGTCAAGGCTGTATGTTGTCACTCTGCTTATTTAACTGATATGCAGAGTACATCATGAGAAACGCTGGGCTGGAAGAAGCACAAGCTGGAATCAAAATTGCTGGGAGAAATATCAATAACCTCAGATATGCAGATGACACCACCCTTATGGCAGAAAGTAAAGAGGAACCAAAAAGCCTCTTGATGAAAGTGAAGCAGGAAAGCAAAAAAGTTGGCTTAAAGCTCAACATTCAGAAAACTAAGATCTTGGCATCTGGTCCCATCACTTCATGGCAAATAGATGGGGAAACAGTGGAATGTGGCTGACTTTATTTGGGGGGCTCCAAAATCACTGCAGATGGTGATTGCAGCCATGAAATTAAAAGACACTTACTCCTTGGAAGAAAAGTTATGACCAACCTAGATATTATATTCAAAAGCAGAGACATTACTTTGCCAACAAAGGTCTATCTAGTCAAGGCTATGGTTTTTCCAGTAGTCATGTATAGATGTGAGAGTTGGACTGTGAAGAAGGCTGAGCACTGAAGAATTGATGCTTTTGAAGTGTGGTGTTGGAGAAGACTCTTGAGAGTCCCTTGGACTGCGAGGAGATCCAACCAGTCCCTCCTAAAGGAGATCAGGTCTCGGTGTTCATTGGAAGGACTGATGCTAAAGCTGAAACTCTGATACTTTGGCCACCTCATGTGAAGAGTTGACTCATTGGAAAAGACCCTGATGCTGGGAGGGATTGGGGGGAGGAGGAGAGGGGATGACAGAGGATGAGATGGCTGGATGGCATCACTGACTTGACGGACATGAGTCTGTTTGAACTCTGGGAGTTGGTGATGGACAGGCAAGCCTGACGTGCTGTGATTCATGGGGTCACAAAGAGTCGGACACGACTGAGCGACTGAACTGAACTGATGCTTAGGAAGGAAGTGATGAGGAATGAGAGGAAATATAATTTGATTAAACCTGTTTGGTCTGATAGTAATGTAGAAGTTTTTATTTGAATGAGAGTAGTTTTTGACAGAATATTTTCTAGTCAAATTAAGCCTAAGAGGGAAGATGGTGATATTTGGCTTTTGAATAGATTTCAGTAGAGTGATGAACATTGTATGATAATGGGGAAATACCCTAAGTGACTGCAAACTTTGAATGTATTTGAAGAGTAATTAAACTTTAAATTTTCTGTGAAAGCATTAATTTTGAATGCCAGAGTAAAACCTAGAACAAGTACGGCAAGGGCAGTTAGTTTTAAGTATTAATAATAATGTACAGTTATTTGGGGGATTGCTGGTGGGGGAATACTATTGGAAATAATAATCCAGCAAAGATGTTTCCAATTAACAGAACTGACTAAAAGAGGGTTATTTTCATTAAAGTTAAGGTGGAAAAGTGCGGTTGTTCCAGTAGTGCAAAGATGATGATATAAATGCTACAGATAGTTGTGAGGGATGTGGCAATTAGAGTTATTAGAGGAACTTAGGCTTTGGTATAGGCTGTGTGAGCATGTTCAATAATTAGATCTTAAGAGTAATCCAGTAAAGAAAGGCATTCCTGTTAGTGCTGAGCTGCCAATATAAGGGCTGTTGTAGTAAAGGATATTGCTTTAAATAGGTCTCCTGTTTATCAAATATCTTGCTTAAAGTTTGGGGTATGAACAATAGACTCAGAGTATATAAATAATATGGCTTTAAATAAGGTGTGCATGCAAGTGTGAAGAAATGCTAGGTAGGGTTGGTTAATGCCATTTGTTACTGTTATAAGTCAGATTGAAGTGGAAAAAGCAACTATTTTTTTAATACCATTTTTCATAAGAGTGTATATTGCTGTAAACAATGTAGTAATGGCTCCTAAATACAGTGTTAGTGTTCTGATAAGTTTATTATTTTCGGCCAAGTGATAAAAGAAGATGAGCAAGAAAATACCTCCTACCACTATTGTGCTTGAGTGGAGTTGGGCTGAGACATGGGCAGGGCCTTCTAATGCTGAGGGAGGTCATGGGTACAGGCCAAACTGGGAGGATTTTCCAGTGACGGCCAGTACGAGTGCTATTAGGGGTAGATTCAAGAGATTTAGGTCAAATATCAAGACTTCTTGTAGATCTCATGCATTAAATTAAACAGAAATCATGCTATTGCTACAAGTCAAGTATCTCCAATGCAGTTGTAAATAGAATTGCTTATAGAGAAGCTGTATTTGCATCTTCTTGTCCGTATCATTCAATAAGCAGGAAAGATATAATCTTTTGACTTGCTCTCACCCAATGAAAAGTTGGAAAGGGTTATTAGTAGTAACAAGAATCAGTCCTGTGATAAGAAAGAGGAGTAAATATTTGAAAAAGCAATTGATATTATTAGGATCTGAGTGTATGTATCATATTGAGAACTCTATAATGGATCTTGTGACAAATAATGCTACTGATACAAATATTACTGAGAAATAGTCTATATTGAAGCTGAGTGATAATTTGAGGGTTTGGATGGTGATTCAGTGTCAGTATGAGATAATTATTTTTTGGCCTACATGGATAAATATTATTATTGGGATTAAACTGATAACAAAAGCATGTGAAATAGTGGTTTTTACATATGTTGGGAACTTTTCACTCTTATGATGTTGGTACCCATTATTATAATTGGTATTGCTAATATAAATAGTGAACTAATGTGAAAGAGGAAAATAAGTTTATTTTTATTTGGAGTTGCACCAACGTTTTGGTTCCTACGACCATTGGAAAACTGCTATCCTTAAAAGTTTGAAAAAACTATGTTGTTTAGGCATGGAGGCATGAGTCAGCCATTCTCATATGCTTTTTCAGTAAATAAGAAGGCTAAGTCTTCTGTTACTAGATTCACAGTCTAGTGTTTTTCTTAAACTACATTTACAGTACAATGACTTGGGGATTTAGTAACAGAAGTAGAAGAGGTAAAATATGAAGTGTTATGAGGACATTTTCTCATGTAAAAGATGGCAAGATATTAACATGATGTGTGTGTGTGCCTTGTTGCCTTATGAATAGTATATGTAGAGAATATAGGGCTTCCCTGGTGCCTCAGTCAGTAAAGAAGCCACCTGCAATGCAGGACACCTGTGTTCTATCCCTGGGTTGGGAAGATCCCCTGGAGGAAGGCATGGTAACCCACTCCAGTATTCTTGCCTGGGGAATCCCTATGGACAGAGGAGAAGGGCGGGTTGCAGTCCATGGGGTCACAAAGAGTTAGACATGACTAAGCGCTAAGCCCAGCACAGAGTATATACAGCATTGATTGGGCTTTTCATGGCGACTCAGCGAGAAAGAATCTGCCTGCCACTGCTGGGGATGCGGGTTCAATCCTTGGGTCAAGAAGATCTCCTGGAGAAAGAAATGGCAACCCACTCCAGTAATTTTGCCTAGGAAGTCCCATGGTCAGAGGAGCCTGGTGGGCTACAGCTCACTGACTAAAGAGGTGGGCATGACTTAGCTACTAAACAACAACAAGGCAGTGATTACTATATTAATCCCTATTAGGATAATTGCAATAATTGATCATGAGAAGGATGATATTACTACAAATAGGTCAGTCAGACGGATGGTTGGGGGTAGAGCTAAATTCTTCAAACTTGCTAGTAACTATCAGGTTGCCGTTACTGGGAAGAAGGCTTGTAGGCCTCAGGCTAAGATTATTGTTTGGCTATGAATTCACTCATAATTTGAATTTGCTAAACAGAATAACGTGGATGGTGTAAGGCTATGAGCAATTATTAGAGTGGAGGCTCCTATATAACCTCAAGGTGTTTGAATAAGAATAACTATGTGGCTATGTGATACAGGAATATATGATAAATAATTTTAGGTCTATTTGACATATACAAATTGAACTGGTTATAATTATACCTCATAGGGATAATATGAAAAAGGGATATGCTATAAAATCTACTAGGGGAATTAGTAGTATTGTAATTCGTAATATGCCGTAACTTCCTGGCTGCAAATGTTATGGAACCTGCAATGGGGGCCTCTACATGTGCTCTGGGTAATCAAAGATGAAGGCTGTCCAGTGGCATTTTTACCATAAAGGCTATTATGCATGCTAGTCATATGAAAACTTTAGATCAGGAAGCAGATATTGCTTGGATTCAATACTGAAGTATTAAGAAATTTAGAGAGCCTGTAATATGTCGAATATAAACTAGTTCTACTAAAAGTGGGAGAGGTCCTACTAGTGTATAGAATAAAAAATAAAGACCTGCATTAAGGTGTTCTGTTTGATTGCCTCATCAGGAGATGATGATGAGAAGTGTTGGGACTAGTGTTGCTTCAAATAGTATATAGAATAAGATTAATTCCAGACAGAGGATGAGAAGGTTGGAAGTTATCATTGACTCAATGGATGTTGAGTTTGAGCAAACTCTAGGAAATAGTGAAGGACAGGGAAGCCTGGTATGCTGCAGTTCATGGGGTTGCAAAGAGTTGGACACAACTCAGTGACTGAACAACAACAAAAATAGCAGTAAATGTTATGATTAGGAATATTTGTAATATAATTAGCATGGTAACATATAGCTTTTTTCATATTGATTCTTTGGGTAGGTGACATTGCCTAGTTATTAGTATTAGGGGCAAGAGCCATGCCATTAAAATTAGTAATGGTGTTGGTAGGGAATCAGAAAAATATTAATGAGACCTTAAGGCCATCATCATTCAACTGGCTGAGGAGGAGTAGACTTGTGAGGCTCACTAATAGGCTGTAGGTGGTAGTGTTGATTCAGATTGTTATTTTTGGATCAAGTTAGGGGTATTAATACAATTGTGGGATGTATTTTTAGCACTGGAACAAGTTAAGATTTTATATGTAATCAGTACCATACATGCATATGTGCCACATCGCTTCAGTCATGTCCAACTCTTCAACGCTATGGACTGTAGCCTGCCAGGCTCCTCTGTCCATGGGATTCTCTAGGCAAGAATACTGGAGTGGGTTGCCATGCCCTTCTCCAGGGGATCTGCCTGACCCAGGGATCAAAATGGTGGCTCCTTCGGCTCCTGCACTGAGGGCAGATTCTTTCCCACTGAGACACCAGGGAAGTCCCATACATATTTAATACTATTACTAGCAGGGATAATCTGAGAGCATCCTCACAGCATGCAAATACTAATAGGACAATTGGTATTATATTGGTTAGGTAAAATGTTTTTAAGATTATCAGGCTTGCTATGCTGAATATTGATAACACTGTGCCCTCTAAGCATAATAGTGATGATATCATATGAGATTGATACATTCATAGTCCTATAGGAGATACTGTAAATGCTATGATTATATTTATATATACTAAAACACTTGGTAATTTTGAATTTAATCATAGTCTAATGAGTAAAAATAATTTATTTCACTTTAAATTACCATATTCTGGTTCATTCCAGTCCTTTTGGAGTTCATTCATAAGCCAGGCTTATTGCTAATAAAAGGTTTAGAAATAAGGCTACAGTGAGCATAGTTTTTAGATAGTTTGTGTGGGATGCTCTGGGGAGGGGTAAGAGGAGTGCCGTTTATAAGTCAAAGAGGAATGTAATGGCTACCAGAAAAACTATATAGAAAAGGAAGACATGTTGATTCTATAGGATCGAAACCGCATTCATAAGGACTTGGGTTTTTTTGTATAAATATTTAGTTGGGGGACCAAAGCAATAAATTCAAGCAATGAGGTTAATATTTGTTAATAATGTTATTATTAGATTTACTATGCTTTTTCAGGTTGCACCAAAACAAATTGATTGGAAGTCAATTGTACTATTTAATAATAAAAAAATATGAATCTCATAAATAGATACAAAAAGAATAGTCATACTACAACCGCAAAGTGCCTGTATCAGATAGCAGCTTTGAAGCCGAAGTGGTGATTAAGTGTAAAGTGATACTTTAATTGACATATGAAGCACATAATAAGAAAACAGATCCAATGATTACATGAAGTCCGTGAAATCCTGTGACTCTAAAGAAATTGAGCCATATACCCCATCTGAAATTGTAAAGGATGTTTCATAATATTCTGAGGCCTGTAAGAGTGTGAAGTATACCCCTAAGGCAACTGAAGTATTTCATTCCACTCTCCCTTGGACTATAGAATTTCTGCTGAGAAATCCATTGATACCCTAGTGGAGGTTCCTTTGCAGGGACTGGTCTAGCAGGGGGATGAACAGAGAACAAGAGGAAGCCATCTTGAGTGGCCTGACCCTGCATGGGCCCACTGATCTGGGAGCTTCACCAGTAATGTGCACAAGCATCTGGAAAAAACCGGAGGCTGCACAGCTAGCTCTGAGGAAAGTGCAGCTAATGAAGTCCACCAGGGACTGCGGATGTTGCTAGGACTGCAGTACGGCACCAGTGAGTAGCTCCTAGAGAAACTGTGCAGTTGTTCCGGATTCTGTCTGGGAAGAGAGGGTGGTCTAGTGATCCTCTGTGTGAAAGCCACTGTGAGCACCATTTAAAATCTGATTCTTCTCACCCGTGTCGGTGGAATTGAGAAAAGCAAAGGGTATCACTGACACAGGAGTGTCTGGGTTTGATCATAAATAGAACTGGCCTCCCTTGGAATGTGAAGTCACACAAAGGAAACACCATGTTCTGTGCTATAATGGGGTCCAAGGGCATGAAGGATGTATTTGACAGTCTAGGAGGCAGGAGTTAATAGAAACCAACTTGCAGGAAGAGATGAAGTATGCTGCTGCTGGTGCTGCTAAGTCACTTCAGTCGTGTCCAACTCTGCGTGATTCCAGAGACGGCAGCCCACCAGGCTCCCCGGCCCCAGGGATTCTCCAGGCAAGAACACTGGAGTGGGTTGCCATTTCCTTCTCCAGTGCAAGAAAGTGAAAAGTGAAAGTGAAGTCGCTCAGTCATGTCCGACCCCTAGCAACCCCACGGACTGCAGCCTACCAGGCTCCTCCATCCATGGGATTTTCCAGGCAAGAGTACTGGAGTGGGTTGCCATTGCCTTCTCCCGAGATGAAGTACAGGACTCCTGAAATGAAAGCCACCATATATAAGGAGAGTTTGTCTAGTCACCAGGGTAAGACTTGACAATTAGGATTTGTGGGGAGAGGAGAGCAAGGGTTCAGTTCGACCTTCATGCTGATTAGATCTCTCGATGGTGTGTGAACATTCTAGAATAGAGGGCGCTGGGATTTATTTATAGAATAGAGAAGAGCTCAAGCTTTAGGGGCCCAGGTCCTGAGCTACAGGATCTTGCTTCAAAAAATTGCAATATAGAAAAGAGAAGACCTTTCCCTACCTTTGAGGAAAGCTGACGTCATAGATTCCATAACATACAAGGAGCATCAAAGCCCAGGAGCAGGTCAGCACATGCAATGAGGTGGCCAAAGGGAGGCTGGAGACCTGGGTTTGCTGATGTGGAGACCTAAGGAAAGGGTTGATGGAAGAAATAAGTCACAGGGAGCTACAGGCAAGCAGAGATGCTAACAACTAGCCCACAGCCACTGGGAATGAGCATTTCCCTGTGATGGTTACAGCAGTGTATCAGGAGCTTGGGGATCCAAACTGGCCACTGGGGCCACATGATGGAGGAACACTGTCTAACAGTGGAGAGATTAGGGCAGTAAAGTTAAGGGAGGATGGCTCGAATACTTTGGCCACCTGATGTGAAGAACTAACTCATTTGAAAAGACCCTGATNTACTGCACAAAGCTTTCCTTTCCTCTACTTCTCCAGCACTTCCTATTTGCTGTCTGATAGTAGCCATTCCGAGAGGTGTGAGGTGATAGCTCATTGTGCTTTTGATTTCTGTTTCTCTGGTGGGAAGTGTCAGGTGTCATTTCTGACATAAACCTTTGGTTTTGGAAAGGGGGAGGGGAAGGAGTCCATGGTCAAGGGTAAAAGCTGACAGTCTTAACTGCCATAAATACCGTGGCCTTGGGGCAGGGGCAGGTGCATTGTATGCAAAGTCAGGTGGGTCTAGGTTTGGATCTGCCTCCAATTCTGCAAGCCTATTCCTTCTCCCGTAAAATGGAGATGTGAACACTGGGGGAGGTGCATTGTATGCAAAGTCAGGTGGGTCTAGGTTTGAATCTGCCTCCAATTCTGCAAGCCTGTTCCTTCTCCCATAAAATGGAGATGTGAACACATATTTCCTGCATCACTACTGGACCAGTCACCTGGAGGGGGAGTGTCTACACCCCACAGAAACCTGAAAGAATGCAAGGGTACTGACCCTGCAGGCAGGTGGCTCCTCCTGGGCCGGATCAGCTTTATGTCCATCTCTTCTTGTCACAGGTTCACCAGGACCTGCAGGACGAGCAGGAATGCCAGGACTACCTGGCCCTATTGGGCCGAAAGGAGACAATGGCTCTGCTGGAGAACCTGGACCAAAGGGAGCCCGTGGACTCCCTGGTGAGCAGCTGGGCATGGAACACAGGTGTCTGCAGATGGCGTGCTGCTGCTCAGCCATGGCAGTAGGCATGCACAGATTCTGCCCCAGAAAGAGGAAGGTCATTCTCAAAGTGGCACAGGGTTATTTCAGGGAAGGCTGGAACTCCTGAGGAGGGCGGAGAGTGAGGGCAACGTCTCTAGGAGGAGGCTGCCTGTCTGACTTCTATGCCAGCCCCATCTTTTATGCGCTCCCACTTCCAGGGAGATTCAGTGTCACTGACCGGGCTGGTGCTTTTCCCCAGGGCCTCCAGGTATGCCTGGTCCAGCTGGAAGAGAGGGCCCCTCAGGGAGGCAGGGGAGCATGGGACCTGCAGGCACACCAGGCCCCAAAGGAGAACCTGTGCCCAAAAGTAGGAGGGTTACATGTGACGGGTGAGGTAGGGAGAAGGGATGGGGTGACGCTGGCAGCCCTGGTGGGGATGAGGGTATGTGCACAGTGCCTGGAAAGCCTGGAACCTCCGCGCCTGGTAGGCCTGGGCTGGGCCTCTTCCCCTACATGCCCACTTGGACTGAATTTCCTAGAGGAGACCAAGCGGTCAGGAGCAGTCTCCCAGGTCGCTCTCTCACCTGGAGCTGTGGGTGACAAGCTGCACTGCGGAGGAAATGGTGCCTGCTGAGCGCACTCTCAGCCGTGTTTCTCAGTGTGTTTCTTCTGCAGGAGCAGTGGGTGCCCCGGGCACGCAGGGCTCCCCAGGCCCCGCAGGTCTCCCCAGGCCCTGCAGGTCTCAGGGAGAGAGAGGTGCCCATGGTCAGCCCAGAGCCCCTGGAAGTGCTGGGGTGGCAGGTGAACAGTGATGTGGAGCTGGGCTCATGTTCCCCTGTGCCCACCACCACCAGCCATCAGGTCAGAGCTGGCATTCCAGGGAGAGCCAGTGTTGGGTTTGGGGAACTGTCTGTCTCAAGGGAGAGGATGGTGTGAGCAGCAGGGACTGTCTGTATTCAGGGAAGGCTGGTTGTTAGGTTAAGGGACAGTCAGTGTGCAGAGAGGATGCAAGGAGAGGATCCAGGCACAGAGGGACATTTGTATGTGGGAGGGTGTACTGCTGGGGATACGACAGTCCATGTGTGGAGGTTGCGGGAGGCACGAAAATGCTGAAATATATGTTCAGCACCCACCCATTTCTACTTCTCTTATCCAGGGCCTGCTGGAGCCATAGGTCCACAGGGGCCTTCAGGTGCCAGGGGGCCCCCAGGACTGAAGGGGGACACAGGTACTCCTGGAGAAAGAGGAGCAAAGGGTGAGAGTGGGCTTGCAGGTAAGGAAGCCTTGGGGGCCCCATTAGGGTGTGGGGCAGGGAGGAGGCCTTGTTCAGCTCAGGTCTCCTCTCAGGTAACCCACTTACAGGTGGGGGTCCAAGCAGGAAAACTTGACAGGGTGTATGGCGAGGTGGACTCTGGTCTTAAGCCTCTGTGACTCGCTGGACGAAAACCTGAGCAGATTTTCTATCTGATCTTTATAATAAGCCCACCTCCCTCTCCAGTTCATCAGATGACCTTGAACATCAAATAACTCAATGGATGGGAAAGACTCAAGCTATGTGTATTCCTCTCCTACAACCATATCACCCCCTGCAATGCAAAAGGAAGTGCTATCAGATTTCTAGAATTTGGAATTAAAATGACATCTGGTTCACTGTCAGTGATGCACAGGGACCTGTTTAGGGGACACAGTTCAGAAGAGAACCACAGGAAATCCCATGGACGCAGAGGCCAGCTAGGTCAGCAGAGGTGGGCTTCCTAGGTCTCTGTTGCACCTCCTATCCCACCCCCAACTTGTGTCTCCACATGGACACTCTTCCCTTGAAGCCTGGGCTCTGAGTGACCCCAGGCTGTTCTGGATCTGTCTTCACTTGGTCTCTCTCTCCTGCAGAGGTCAATGCTCTCAGGCAGCAGGTGACAATCTTAAATGGACATCTGCGACGCTTCCAAAATGCCTTCTCTCAGTATAAGAATGGTGAGTTCCTGGACCTGACCCTGAGCCAGCCGCTGATCATGGGCCTCAGACTTAGTCTAAGCTTGGCTTGTAGTTCGTTTGGCTGGGTCTAAATTGGACTTCTGGGACCATGACTGGGGCTGGACCTAGACCTGGGGAGCATGGCTAAGGAACAGGGCTGGGACAGAGCCGTGCCCCACATGCTCCAGAAGCTCAAGTTGATGCACAGGACAAGGAGCAGGATGCGGTCCATGGCACCAGTCCAGCAGACCTCAGCATAGCCTACCCTGGGCGGGTTCCTATGACAGACAAAGGGACACCCAAGCCAGGATTCATTTCTTCCCTCTGTGGGGCCAGGTGTGCAAATGCCAGAGAAGAAGCTGCACAGTCCATAGCAGAGAATCCAGACATGATCCTCAGAGCGGGGGTGGGATGCTCCCTGTGGGGTTCAAGGCTGCTGGGGACCTATCCTTAGTGTGTGGCCACCAAGTATCTTGCCCTAAAGATGTCCCTGGGTCTGGAAGGATTAGGCTGCCTCCAGTCTCCGGCCTGTGCTTGACTCCCCTGAACCTCTTGTGGAGTTTAAAGCAGAGATTCTTCCCTAAGCCTGGATCCTAAGCAGGCAGAGGCCTCTTGGAACACACACCTGAGTGCCCTGTGCCTTTGGGACACTCCATCAACTGCCCCTCCACCTTCTCTGCTCTCCCTGATGACAGTTTTGAATGCACATCACTTATCAAACCTCACTGATCCAAAAAAAAAGAGTTTTCTGAAGGAGCAGAGCATAAAGGGGCCTGACTGGGTGAGATATAGGGTCGGCTCCTAAGAACTCAAGCCAACTAAGTACTGAAGTAGTGGGATGAGAATCCTCAGCATTTTATGTCTTCCCTTTTGCACAATCATATTTTCGTATCTACTTACTATCTCATTCCCTGGTAGCTCAGCTGGTAAAGAATCTGCCTGCATTGCACGAGACCTGAGTTTGATCTCTGGGTTAAGAATATCCCCTGGAATGGAAATGGCAAACCACTCCAATATCCTAGCCTGGAAAATCTCATGGACAGAAGTCCCTGGTGGGCTTCAGTCCATGAGGTTAAAAAGAATTGAGCACAACTTAAAAACTAACCCTTCATGCAGACTGCTATAAACAAAGGTGAACTTGGGCATATGCGCTGGCCACACGCATGTACCTAAACACCATCACTCAGTCCACACCACCTACATACACGACCACACATGCAGATGTAGGCACACCCATCCTGATGGTCCTTGAGTCAGCCCATGTTCCTGCAGATGGACACATGGATGTATTCACACATGCACACACATACCTACCCAGATGCATGGGACGTCAACCAATCATAGCACACAAGCTTGCACTGACCTTGTCCAGGGTTGTCTGGGTGCCATCCTGACTACGTGGAAAATCTGGTCTCCGACTGCTTGTTGAAGCTAATCAGAGGAAAAGGGCAGTGGGTCAGGGTGCAGCCTGGGTTCAGAAGCAGTCCAGTGAGCCCTCTTAGGAGCCCTGAAGATTTCCATGCAGACCCTGGAAGTCAGAGCGGTGTGGATGGGATGGAATAAAAAGAGATACCTAACACGGCACATAGGGGATGCAGTTTTGCAGTGTACCTTTTCCTTAGAAATACGGGATTAGACTCTGAAAAGAGAAGTGACTTTCCCTTGTCATCTGGGCTGTCACTGCCAGGATAGGGCTGAACACAAGACTTTCTGAGGCCCAGACAGGGCTCTCTCCAAAGCTGATCCCACCCTGCCCTCCTGCCCCCACATAGAGTTCTCAGATGCCGTCATCCCCTGCTCAGTGGTCCTGGGAGGCTGACTGGCCATACATTCACCTGTGAGAATATGGAAGCCCACACTGGACTGCCCCCGGTGCAGAGGCCAGCACTTGGCTGCTCTCAGATGCACCCCTGTCCTCCCCTTTCTCCTCACCCCTTCACACGGCACAGAATGCTCTGACAACTCCACATGCCCAGTCATCATGCAAGGGTGAAAGTGAGCCACCTGGCTGGTGTTTTCCACACTCTTAGGAACCGCCCTGGACTCTACAGTGTCATTTCCCTGCCAAAGTCCTTCCTATTTACACAGTACTTAAAATGCCAGATTCTCGTGAACAGCACGGGGAAGAACAGAAATTGTGTGTGGNGGGTGAAAGTGAGCCACCTGGCTGGTGTTTTCCACACTCTTAGGAACCGCCCTGGACTCTACAGTGTCATTTCCCTGCCAAAGTCCTTCCTATTTACACAGTACTTAAAATGCCAGATTCTCGTGAACAGCACGGGGAAGAACAGAAATTGTGTGTGGGAGCTTTAGTGTCACCTCCAACAAGGTCTGATCATCTGCATTTGACAGTTGGGCGACTTTGGGCCTCTTGCGTAAGCACCTGGCTCCAGGGTCCTCACCTCTTGCATGTTGGATGCTTGGGGGCTAAGTGCCTCGCTTTTGTTCTATCTGGTGCCCTGGTGCCCTCGTGGGAGTTGGGGACTCCAGCTGAAGCGCAGGTCTAGGAGTTGCTGCACCCCCAACCTGACTCTCCTCTTCCCCTAGTGGTGCTCTTCCCTGATGGCCAAGCTGTCGGGGAGAAGATCTTCAAGACAGCAGGTGCTGTCAAATCATATTCGGATGCCCAGCAGCTCTGCACAGACGCTAAGGGACAGCTGCCCTCCCCACGCTCTGCAGCTGAGAACGAGGCCGTGACACAGCTAGCCAGAGCCCACAGAAAGAATGCCTACCTGAGCATGAATGACATCACCACGGAGGGGAGGTTCACCTACCCCACTGGGGAAATCCTGGTCTATTCCAACTGGGCCAGTGGGGAGCCCAACAACAGCGATGAAGGACAACCAGAGAACTGTGTGGAAATCTCCCCTGAGGGCCAGTGGAATGACGTACCCTGCACTAGGCAACTCCTCGTGATCTGCGAGTTTTGAGCTCCCCCACCCGCCCCAGGGAAGGGGGCAGTGCCCAGAGCTGTGAGCTGCCAACATCCCAGTAAAAAGGTGACCCTCTGCTGCTCACAGTTTCCCCACCGAGCCACCGGTTGAGGCCACAAGGCAGGCTTCCCATGTAACTCCTCCCTCAGAATAAAGTTTGAAACTGGCTTCACATCTGGAAGATTTGTCACACAAAAGGGGGGCAGCCTGCGACTCTGGGGCAAGGGCTAAAGGGAGGCCTCCAAGATGCCCCTGTGCAAAATCCCGTGTCTCCTCCTCAACAAGACAGGTGTGTAGCCCTGTACCTCTGCCAAACACGGGCTGCATTTGACCCCACTGGTCACTGCTACCTCCTTCCCTTTGCTCTCCTGCCTTCAATCTTTTTATCCTTCAGCCTCTTTCTCTCATCTCTCCTCCTCTCCTGGACATCCACAGAGAGAAGCAGGCGCCTCAGCTCTGGCTCCCTTCTCTCCTTGCATTCACTCTAGGCTTGGGCTCATTCTCTGCCATGGTTTCAAATTCTTTCTACTGATGCCTGCCCCAGGTAGAGCCCTGTTCAGACCTCTCCCCAAACCCCAGACTCCTCTCAAGGCAAGCTGTAGCCCTGGGGCTTGGAGGTCATCGTGCTGCCTCTTGCTAGCAGGGAAGCACCAACTTCTCTGGCCAAGTTGAGTGGGCTTATACCCAGTAGACTCCCCTCATCCTTGACCATCCAGGATTTCTTTCTTCCCATGACAGTGTGACTATGGATGCCTCATCAGAGAATGTACCTCCTGCACAGTCCTAAACCCTTCTAAAGTTTCAGGCAGAGAGGGTGTCCAGCCATGTTCAGATTCATCCCTCAACCTCTTCCTGCCTTGAAGTTCAACGGATGTGTGTCTCCTCTCTGGCTCGGAGATAGTTTAGGCAACCCCTTCCCATTTTACAGACATGCAATCCAAGACACCGAGAGGAAGGGAACTTGCATGGGTAGTAAGGTAGGAGACAGGGTGCCTCTGGGTTTGATGCCTGGTGTTTGTCAAGTCGAGTAAAATCAAGCTTTGGTCACACCCAGACGCTCCAGGGACAAAGTTAGTGGCAAAAGCTGAGCTCTGCACAAGCAAAGAGATACGGAGCCCACTCCTGAGTTCAACAAAGACTTCCCTGTCTACACGTGTGCAGGAAGAGTCCTTGGGGGTCGAAAAGGGAGAGGCCCCAACCCTTAAGAAGTGGACATGCACCCATAGGTCTCTGTGGTGGCATCTATCTTAGAAAACAGTTTCACATGCACGTTTTGAGGGTCTACGGGCCAGTCAGGTGTGAAGAAATTAACAAGGTAATTGGCCAAAAGTAAACAATGCTCTGGAAGGACTGTCCTATATAAGTTAATTCATTCACATCTTTACTGCTCTCCCTCTCATCCGGGACTCCCGCACTCCACCACGGCTGTGTGTGTCTCTGCTTAGCTCTGCCTTACTGCACTCTTCCTCCTCGTTAGAGAGGATGCCCATACCCTTTTTCTCTGGGGCAGATTTCTGCCTTGCTTCTGCTTCTCTGTGTGCTCGCCATGCATTGTGCTGTGTCTCTAATAATAAACTTTGTAGTTTATAGTTTTTGCCTCCTTGAAACATTCTTGCTTTCAAATGGGGGATAGAGCCAGAGTCACTTTGCTTCTAGCCTCTAGTTCCTGGTGGTGTGTTGACTAGGATTCCTGGGGTTTCATCCAATCTACCCAGGTTCCATCCTTGGGCAGAGAACTAAGATATCTCTTCAGGGGCACTCACTGCTCTCCCTCTGAGATCAGGAGCACTGTTGCTACAACTCCATCATGTAAAAGGCCATCAGATCCCAGAACTTACACTTTCGGCTTGTAAGTTTTTGACCATAGGCCTCTGTATATTTACTTGATTTTATTGACACATTACTGCAAAGAATTTCAGTAGAGCTATTCAAAACTCTTAAGGATCATGCCATCAACGTGCTGCATTCAACCTGTTAGCAAATCCAGAAGACCCAGCAATAGCCACAGAACTGAAAGAAGTCAATCCTCAGCCCAATTCCCAAGAAGAGCAGTAGTAAAGAATGTACTAACTGTTGGACAATTTCACTCATCTCCCATGCTAGTGAGATCATGGTTAAAATTTTGCATGCCAGTCTTTAGCATTGTGTGAACCAAGAACTTCCAGATGCCCAAGCAGGGTTTAGAAAAGGAAAAGGAACCAGAGATCATATTGCCAACTTTCGCTGATCATAGAGAAAGCATGGGAATTCCAGAAAGACACCTACCTCTATTTCATCAACTACACTAAAGCCTTTGACTGTGTCGATCATAACAAACCATGCAAAGCTCTTAGGGAGATGAGCATACCAGACCATCTTACCTGTATTCTGAGGTTGTACGTTGGTCAAGAAGCAACAGTCAGAACCTTGTGTGGAACAACTGATTGGTTCAAGATTGAGAAAGGAGTACAACAGGGTGAACTGCCATTCCCATGTTTGTTTAACCTACACACTGACCACACCATGAGAAACACCAGGCTGGATGAGTTACTAGCTGGATTCAAGATAGGTGGGAGAAACATCGCTATTTCAGATCTGCGGATGATACCACTCTACTGGCAGAAAGCAAAGAGGAACTAAAGAGCTTCTTGGTGAGAGTGAAGGAAGAGAGTGAAAGAGCCAGCTTAAAACTAAATATTAAAAAAAAATCCCAAAACTAAAATCATTTCATCCAATCTCATTACTTCATGACAAATAAGGGGAAAAGGTGGAAGTAGTGACAGATTTTCCTCTTCTGGGGCTCTAAGATCACTGCAGAGGATGACTGCAGCCATGAAATCAGAAGACGATTTCTTCTTAGCAGGAAATCTATGACAAATCTAGACAGTGTGCTGAAAAGCAGAGACATTACTCTGCCAACAAGGTCCATATAGTCAAGGCTATGGTTGTCCCAGTGGTCATGAACAGTTGTGAAAGCTGGACCATAAAGAAGAAGAATGCCAAAGAACTGATGCTTCCAAACTGTGGTGCTAGAGAAGACTCCTGAAAGTCCCTTGGACAGCAAGGAAATCAAAGCAGTCAATCTTAAGGGAAATTAACTCTAAATACTCATTGGAGGGACTGATGATGAAGCTCCAGTACTTTGGTCATCTGATGCAAATGGCCAACTCTATGGAAAAGTCCCTGATGCTGGCAAAGATTGAGGGCAGAAGGAGACAAGGGCTTCAGAGGATGAGATGGCATCATCAATGCAATGGACTTGAACTTGGACAAATTTCGGGAGATGGTGAGGGACAGGGAGGCCTGGTGTGCTGCAGGCCATGGGGTTGCAAAGAGTCAGACCCAAGTGGGTGACTGAACACACTGCAAAGAAAAATTTAAACGATATCTGTACTTCAGAAATTGGAATGAGGCCTGAAGGAACCACAGGTTCATGGAAAGGGGTGATGAATACCCCTCCTCCAGACAGGAAACCAGGCACTCTTTCCTTTGTTCCCAGGGACCAGGAGGACTGACCTCTCTGGTCCTTTCAGAATAGGACCCCCAAGCCCCACCCGTCTTTCCAACACACTTGCAGCCACAGTATGTATATGAGACAGCACGTCTGAAAACAAAGCCACACCTCTCAACAGCATGCATGCAGCTCAGTCTTCTGCTAAGATTTTTCTCCTGTTACTGAAAACATCCTCAATTCCTGATGGTATTTGAAATATGAATAGTAATAACCACACAGCTCTTCAGTACACAGCTCTTCAGACCAAGGCCATGCCTGGTTACTCTCATCAAGGGAGTTTAGAGCAGCCTGTTTTTATCGCATATTAACTTATATGCAGAGTACATCATGAGAAACACTGGGCTGGGGGAAGCACAAGCTGGAATCAAGATTGCCAGGAGAAATATCAATAACCTCAGTTATGCAGATGACACCACCCTTATGTCAGAAAGCAAAGAACTGAAGAGCCTCTTGATGAAAGTGAAAGAGGAGAGTGAAAAAGTTGGCTTAAAGCTCAACATTCAGAAAACGAAGATCATGGCATCCAGTCCCATCACTTCATGGCAAATAGATGGAGAAAACGGTGGAAACAGTGTCAGGGTTTATTTTTTTAGGCTCCAAAATCAGTGCAGATGGTGATTGCAGCCATGAAATTAAAAGACGCTTACTCCTTGGAAGGAAAGTTATGACCAACCTAGATAGCATATTCAAAAGCAGAGACATTACTTTGCCAACAAAGGCCCATCTAGTCAAGGTTAAGGTTTTTCCAGTGGTTATGTATGGATGTGAGAGTTGGACTATAAAGAAAGCTGAGCACCGAAGAATTGATGCTTTTGAACTGTGGTGTTCGAGAAGATTTTTGAGAGTCCCTTGAACTGCAAGGAGATCCAACCAGTCCATCCTAAAGGAGATCAGTCCTGAGTGTTCATTGGAAAGACTGGTGTTGAAGCCAAAATCCAATACTTTGGCCACCTCATGTGAAGAGCTGACTCATTTGAAAAGACCCTGATGCTGGGAAAGAATGAGAGCAGGAGGATAAGGGGACGACCGAGGATGAGACTCTTGGATGGCATCACCGACTCGATGGACATGGGTTTCGGTGAACTCCGGGAGTTGCTGATGGACAGGGAGGCGTGGCCTGCTGTGGTTCATGGGGTCGCAAAGAGTCCGACACGACTGAGCGACTGAACTGAACTGAAGACAAACAACTGGATCTAGTTGAGCCCAAGGGAGGCATTTTTTTCTGAGAACAGAGAATTCTGAATTGCCTTTAGAAGGACTGGTGGGCATAGGCAACCCTGTGCCACCTCTCCGGCTTCTTCCTCTCTCTGCCCATCCTCACCTCTTTCCCTTCTTTACACACCAACTTCCTCTGTGTCCAGGTCTCAAGGTCAGAGAGATCAGAAACTCTTTCTCTCTTGCTGACATCAATCCCTATATGGAAATGCATCTACTTATCTCAGATGCCCACCTTTCATCCAGTCAACTCACTCTGGAACAGCATAGCCCAACATGGCCATGGGATGCACGGGAGGTCATTCTGGTCTGGGAAGGTGCTCTGTGGATGATCACTACTCCTCCCAATATGTAGTTCAGTTCAGTCGCTCAGTCGTGTCCGACTCTCTGTGACCCCATGAATCACAGCATGCCAGGCCTCCCTGTCCATCACCAACTCCTGGAGTTCACTCAGACTCATGTCATCGAGTCAGTGATGCCATCCAGCCATCTCATCCTCGGTCATCCCCTTCTCCTCCTGCCCCCAATCCCTCCCAGCATCAGGGTCTTTTCCAATGAGTCAACTCTTTGCATAAGGTGGCCAAAGTACTGGAGTTTCAGCTTTAGCCTCATTCCCTCCAAAGAAA
>SJYV01056055.1:59408-107298 GCA_006410875.1 Neotragus pygmaeus
ACTTTCATCAAGAGGCTTTTTAGTTCCTCTTAACTTTCTGCCATAAGGGTGGTGTCATCTGCATATCTGAGGTTATTGATATTTCTCTCGGCAATCTTGAGTCCAGCTTGTGCTTCTTCCAGTCCAGCGTTTCTCATGATGTACTCTGCATAGAAGTTAAATAAGCAGGGTGATAATATACATCCTTGATGTATTCCTTTTCCTATTTGAAACCAGTCTGTAGGCTAGCATTGTCCTGAAACCAAAACCAGACCCAGTCCCCACCCTAAAAAAATACCATTAAGAAAACTACAGAGCATCCCTTATGAATATTGATGTAACATCCTTAACAAAATACTAGCAAACCAAATTCAATGGTATATTAAACAGTTTTACATCATGACCAAGTGGGATTTAAAGTTGGAAGACAAGACAGCTGTATATACCACCACTCCCCATCAATGTAATCACATTAATAGAACAAAAACCATACTGTCTAAACTGATTAAGAAAAAGCATTTGACAAATTTCAACATCCATTCATCATAAAACCATTCAAACTATGAATAGAAGGAAACTACCTCCACATAATCAAAGCAATATATGAAAAACCCATAACAAACATAATACTCAATAAAGACTGAATGCTTTTCTTCTAAGATTAGGAACAAAGCAAGGATGACTGACTGCTTTCACCATTTCTATTCAGCATACTTCCAGCCAGAGCAATTAAGTTAGAAAAATATATTTAAAAGGCATCCACATCAGAAAAGAAGAAGTAAAATTATCTCTGTTTACAGATGGCATGATCTTTCATGTAGAAAACATTAAGTCCTCAACATACAAATATATACCCAGACACAGTGTTAGAACTAATTAACTAATTCAAATTTATAAAAATGAACACACACAAAATATCAATGAACAAAAATCAGTTGTATTTTTATACACTAACAATAAACAACCCAAAAAGGAAATCTTTTAAAATCTCATTTCCAAAAGCATCAAAAGAATAAATTATGAATAGACCTAACTAAGGAGGTATACATTGAAAATTACAAAACATTGCTGAAGAAAATCAAAGAAGGCACAAATAGAAAGATACATGTGTTTGTGGGTTGGAAGACTAAATACTGGTAGGATGTCCATACCACCCAAGTGATCTACAGAGTTAATACAATCCCTACTAAAATCCCAAAGGCATGTTTTTTTACAGATAAAGAAAAATTCACTTGGAATCTCAAGGAACCCTAAGTAGCCAAAACAGCCTTGAAAAAGAACTTGGATGTATCTTACACTTTCTGATTTCACAATTACAAAGCTACAGTATTGAACATTATGGTGTTGGCATAAAAGCAGATAGACTGGAACAGAATAGACCCTCCATATATGTTCACATGATTTTTAGCAAGGGAACCAAGACCATTCAATGGGGAAAGATTAGCCTTCGCAGTAAATGGTGCTGGGAAAGCTGGATATCTCCATACAAATGACAGAAGTTAGACACTTATGTCATATACAAAAACCAACTCAGAAAACAATTCCAAGAGGTAAATGTAAGAACTATAAAATTTCTAGGAAAAAAATGACAAAATCTTCATGACATCAGATTTGGCAATGATTTCTTAGACATGACACCAAAAGCACGGGCAACAAGAGAAAAAATAAGTTGGACTACATCAAAATTTAAAACTGTGCATCAAAAAACAATCAGATTGAAAAGACAATCTAAGGAACAGGAGAAAATATCTGCATATCTGATAAGCAATTAATATTCAGAATACATAAAGCTCCTACAACTCAATATTAAAACAAACTGATGTTTTAAATGGGCAAAGGACTTAAATAAATATTTCTCCAAAGAAGACAGACAAATGTTTATTAAGCACATGAAACAATGTTTAATATTACTAAGCATTAGGGAAATGCAAATCAAAATCATCTTGAGATATCACCTTGCACTTTTAGGATGGCTACTATCAAAAAAAAAAGAAAAGAACTGTAGTGTCGGCAAGGAGATGGATAAACCAGAAATTGTGTGAACTATCATTGGAACTCTAAAAAAGTTGCAGCCACTATGAAAAACAATACAGCAGTTTCTCAAAAATTAAAAACAGAATTACTGTATGACTTTGCAATCCCACTTTGGGCATATGAACAGAAATTTGTACACCTATGTGCTAGGCTGCATTATTCACAACAGCCGACAGATGGAAGCAAACCAAGCATGCATTAACAGATGAATGGACAAACAATGTGGTATACACATAAAATGAAGTATTATCCAGCCTTAAAAAGAAAATATTCTAACTTATGCTACACATGGATGAACTTTGAGGACATTATGCTAAGTGAAATAAGCCAGTCACAAAAAGAAAATATGTTTTGATTCAACTTAAACAGGGTTTCTAGAGTGGTCAGATTTTTAGAGACAAAGTAGAATGCCAACTGCCAGGAACTGAGAAGAGAGGAGAATGCAGAATTATTGTTTACTGAATAATATAAAGTTCAGTTTTTCAAGAGAAGAGTTCTGTAAGTGGATGGTGATGATGGTAACACATCAGTGTGAACATACTTAATGACACTGAACTGCACATTTAATGGTTATGATGGTAAATTCTGTTATGTATTTTACCACAAAAAAGGAATCCAAGAAAACATTCCAGAAATAGAAGGCCTGAATCAAGACACTGAATG
This sequence comes from Neotragus pygmaeus, assembly GCA_006410875.1. NCBI lineage: Eukaryota > Metazoa > Chordata > Mammalia > Artiodactyla > Bovidae > Neotragus > Neotragus pygmaeus. The sequence continues at coordinate 62,085 of SJYV01056055.1, forward strand.
AATCCAGGGTACTGGAAAAAATTAACTCAGGATGATTAACACCAAGACATATTCTACTAAAACTATTAGAATGTAATGATAAAAATTCAGTACCTCCAGGAAAAAAGAAATAATTTATAAGAACAAAGGAATTATACAGAATATTGGATTTGTCAAAAACATACAAATGAAGACAATGTTAGTACAGGATTCTCAAGCAACTTAAGAATATATGAACTATAAGATATTATATTGAAGTAAGGGGGAACTGGTCTCCTTCCTCAGCTCAGGTTCTGGGAGGTACAGTGCAGAGCACTGCCCCTCTGGCCTGAAGCTTAGGTTTGAACTCCAGGCTCTCTTTCTGCTCATGTCCTTGGGCAGGGTACTCACTGTCTTCCAACTTCTGTTACACGTCCCTGGCTTAAAGAGGTAAATTATAACTACCACTCTACATAGGACTTACGACATTCGGAGCAAATAATTTATGGCACTCTGTCTCCCAGGGGTGAAAGGACATGCTCATGGTCACAAGAAGACAGAAAAGTTTTGTCCCAGGAGACAGATTTTGGAAAACTGGGGCTTCTTTCCATAATTATCTTCTCACCCTTTCTGTTGATTGTGGGATTGGGCTCAACCCAGATGAGATTTAAAACATTTCCTGCAACATCTCTGCACAAACCTGAGGGTTAGTTAAACTCAGGTTTGTGCAGAGATCACTCCACACTATCCTCATTTCCTAAGTCTTCCTTGAGGAAACATTTATGGGGAATGGGAAGGAAATTACCATTACTTCTGTTCAAGAAATTTTTTGACCACTGTCTGGATTTTTTTTTTTTTCATATAGTAACTAATCTTTATACTGCAGCAAGTTGAAGTGTCTGAGTATAACTGGAGGCTACAAGCTATTCTTAGTCCTGAACATTCATTGGAAGAACTGATGCTGAAACTCCAATACTTTGGCTACCTGATGGGAAGAACTGACTCACTGGAAAAAATCCTGATTGTAGGGATTGAAGGGATCAAAAGATTGAAGGCAGGAGGAGAAGAGGTCGACAGAGGATGAGCTGGTTGGATGGCATCACCAACTTGATGGACATGAGTTTGAGCAAGCTCCAGGAGAGGGTGATGGACAGGGAAGCCTGGCGTGATACAGTCCATGGGGTCGCAAAATTGGCCATGACTGAGCAACTGTACTGAAGCTATTCTCCCTGGGCAATCTCCTCCCTGCAGACTGACAGACTCCAAATCTGAAAGCCAGAGACTCCAAATCTCTGTTCACTCTTCATGAGGAAGTCTGAATTTGGGAATTCCAGGCTGATTTTTCCCATTAAGCAATCAGTAGTCTTTGTCAATTACTCCAGTATTGTTTCAGAGCAAGTCAGGGAGGCCTGGGTCTTTTTCTGCTTTACTAAGCTGATATGGAGAGATCCAGCAGGATCAAGCCTCTGCCATCTCCCAGGTTTTAAAAGCTCCAAATTATTTCTAAACTTCACAGAATAAAAAATCATTTGTGAACTGAGGGAAAAAAAAATCCCAAAGTCACTTCAATTCTTCCATGATAGCTCTTTCGGCTCTGGGAAGTTTTAAACAAACAAACCAAAAAAAAAAAAAAAANGGCGCTTGCTCCATACCACTGCGTTGGATATGGCGAGGTGTTCTTGCTCGAGCAAAAAATAAAACCTCTCTTTCTGCTTTTGCATTACTGTGGATGACTTATTCTCCCAGTTTATTTGGGGACCTGGACCTGGAGCATAACAGTGAAAAAATGTTCAACATGGCTAATTATTAGTGAAATGAAAATCAAAACTACAATGAGGTACTACCTCACACCAGCCAGAATGGCAATCATCAAAAATCCACAAACAATAAATGCTGGTAAGGGTGTGGAGAGAAGGGAATCCTCCTACAATGTTGGGGAGGATGTAAATCCTCCCACAATGTTGGAGGGGATCTCCAGCCACTAGGGAGAACAGTACAGAGGTTCCTTAAAAAAATCTACAACTAGAGTTACCATATGATACAATCCCACTCCGGCATGAATCTGGAGAAAAACATGATCCAAAAGGATACACAGAGCACTGCAGCACCATTTGCAATAGCCAAGACATGGAAGCAATCTAAATGTCCATCGACAGAGGAAGGATGAAGATGTACATAAATACAGTGGAATGTAAGTCATTAAAAATGAAATAAAGCCATTTGCAGCAACATGGATGGACTTACAAATTGTCATACTGAGTGAAGTAAGTCAGGGAGGGAGAAATATCACTGGACATCACTTATATGTGGAATCTAAAAAGAAATGATACAAATGAACTTACAAAACAGATATGAGACTCAGACTGAGAGAACACCTGAAAGTATCACAACATTGTTACTCAGCTATATACACCCCAATACAAAATAAAAAGTTAAAATAAAAAAAAAAAACAGACCCATAGTTATCAGAAGCATAACGCACCATCTATTCCAACACCATTATTAAGCTCCGGAAACTCAGAGAATTGGGGTGGGGTGCGGAGGTCTCCCCTGCAAGATGACCAGCCCACCAGGCCAGAGTGGGTGGGGACTGTTTCCAAGTTTCAAGCCCACAGACCCTCCTCCCTTAGGGGAGAGAAGGGAGGAGCTTTTGCCATGGTCCCGCCTCAGCCTTGCCTTTATCTCCCGGCGCACCGCTAGTGGCCAGCCAGGCATCCCATAATGTGCGCTGCAGCGATGGGGAAGGCAAGAGGAGATGAAGCCTATTTCCAGAGGAGCAGTCTGTTCTGGATTACTGTCATCATCCTTTCCTTTGGCTATTACACGGTAAGGACAGCGGGCCCCGAGGAAGGCTAGGCGAGGGGTTGGAGTGCTGCCTGGAGGTGCAAGATCCCGCCTGGAGCCGTGGAGAGGTCGCAGGCGCAATCGTGGCTCTCGGGCGCTCTGAGCCAGGGGACTAGACCGGAAGAAAACGCAGGCGCACTCGTCTGTTCGCGCCTCTGGCCTGTGGTGAGATCTTGAGAAACCAGCTGCCCACGTTTTCTCTCCCCACCCATGACTAGATGACTAGATCAAAATGGTGGCGAGGTCGGAGGCTGGCGGGGCTGCTGCCTCCTACTTCCGTGTAGCCAGACCCCTGCCCTCGCTGGTCACGGTCGTGGTGCTGGGATATTTCGGGGTAAGGTGTAGTACGGCGCGGCGCTTTTGTTTTGGCCCGCCAGGCTCCCGTAGAGCCGGGGGCACTGGGGAGCAGGGAGGAGGGAGGTCTTGCGCTTGCGCGGCTGGCGGTTGCCTAGGTAATTGGCATAAGCGGAAGTTCGGTGGGCTTGTTAAGTTTTCGCTTGGAAATGTTCCTGCCTTTGCGTCTCCAAGGTTAATAGGACTTATTCAGGTCTGAGTAGAACTGAGGAGAGAAGAAAGAGGCCAAGTTGACGGTTCTAGGCCTGCCAAGTCAAGATAGGGCTTCCAAAGCAGAATGTCTGAGGCAGTTGGAATTGCTTGGAAAATGAGGATAAATCTAAAGGTTGGGTAGAATTTAAGTGGTAAGAAGGGATAGAGAGGATGTGCATATTATGACATAGATGTAAAATCAAGAAGACAATCTCTACTGAGATAAGCAGCAACTTTTTTTTGAGAGACAGAATTCATTTAAAGAATACAGTGAAAGTGAAAGTCGCTCAGTCGTGTCCGAGTCTTTGCGACTCCATGGACTGTATAGAATTCTCCAGGCCAGAATACTGGAGTGGGTAGCCTTTCCCTTCTCCAGGGAATCTCCCCAACCCAGGGACGGAACCCAGGTCTCCCCCATTGCAGGCGGATTCTTTACCAGCTGAGCCACAAGAAAATACCCAAAACAGTGGGTTGCAGACTACTACATGGTGGAATTCAGTAAGAACAGAAGTCAGCTAATCTGGGCACTAAGTCTGATAACCACATAGTTTCCTTAGCAGAAATCTTCCACTGAAATGGCTTTTAGAAAATAGAATTCAAGAATCGAAGCCTGTATGGCTTGGTTCAGAGTTGCTTTGGTCTGTTATTTGTTCTTGCAGAATCAGTATTATTTCATAGCCTTGGTTAAAAATACATTGAAGTGATCTAAATACACTCTGGTTCTCTTTCAGTGGATGATCTTCTGGCCTGAGAGTATTCCTTATCAGAGCCTGGGCCCCCTGGGCCCCTTCACTCAGTACTTGCTGAAGCATTATCACACCCTCGTGCATGGTTGGTAAGTAGAGCTCCAGAAATGGGATGTGGACCCCACAGCTTCAGTCTCCCTGGAAGGCCCATGGTTGCCTTCTAAAAATGGTGCTCGTTCATATTAAAGCACTCTTTTGGAGGTTTTTCTGTTAGATCTCATCAGCAGAGGACCTCACCTTAAACTAGGCTGACTTTTGTTTTAGGTATTGGCTTGCCTGGATGATTCACGTGGGAGAGTCCTTGTATGCCATTGTATTGTGCAAGTAAGTGTTTTTAATCGATCTTTGTTGCTTTTCTCTTGGTATCTCACATAAATTAAGAGTAGCCACATTTGAATAATTCATGCGCTTGTAGGCTGAGAACACTCTTAGGATAGAGTTGAAGTCCCACACCTAATACTGAGCCTCACTCAGTACTCAGAGGGAGTACTCAGTAAATAGTTAATGAATGAATTCATTTCATTTGTATTAATCAGTCAATTAGTCATTTAATTTAGATAATTTTTTTTCTTTTTTTCAAAAATCTCCCTGTAGCCCCAACTAGAAGGAAAGATTAGCAGGCTACTTTCTAGTGTGAAAAAGAGCTGTACTGACCTAGCCCAATGATTCTCAACCCCTAGTTTTGCAACTGAATCACCTGAGGAGCTTTCTTAAAATTCATTTGTTTGGTTTCCAGACCCAGAGATCCTAATCTGGTAGGCCTTGCTTCAGGCACAGGAATATGTATTGTTTTTTTGTTTTTTTTTCAAGTTCTGTAGATGATTCTGGGGTGCAAGCTAAAAGTCCTGTGACTAGGCCCTACTCAGCAAATGCCAGTGTAAATAATAAATGTGAGAAAACTAGAAAAAGCTTCTCTTTACATTTAGACTTTATGTAAGCATATACAGAAAGTAAATGGTTATAGTAATGCCAGACTGCTTTACAACTGAGTTTTTTTTCTTTGGCTCAAGATTAATTATCACTTCTGTTTTTGTGGTATTAGTTCTAAAAGTGGAAAATAAGATACTTTATTATGTTTTAATAATAAAAATAATTAATACTTCTTGGGTGCACACTATGCCAGACAACTACTAACTGACTTAAATATATTATGTTCCTCCACCTTCTGTTTTATTAAACAAGCTGGACTTTCTAGGAGAGGAGCATAAAGCAGCTTTATTTTTTTACCTCTCTCCAATCCCCCGTGGATTATTGTCTGCCACTCACCCTAGCCCTGGATAAAATCTAAAGCAGGTCCACAGGTTGTTCAGTCACTATCTGATATTGTCAAGTCCAGTCAAGTTATAAAGTTATTAAAACTATAAACTTTTATCAAATTCAGTACATCTGTTCTCCAGCCAAGGCTCAGCAGGCCGTCATGGAGAAGAGGGTGTAATTGACGTCTTCACTCTCATTCTAACTTTGTTGCCTGCTCACTAGCAGTAGTTGCTTGTGGCCCCTTGGGGTGCCAGAAGTATATGTAAAGGAAGCAGGGTGTGATCTGCCTTGCGATCAGGCAAGTGGGTGATGTTGAAGTTACATACCCATTGTTGATTCTTTCTCTCCAAAGGGTCCCTGGTGGATTTTTGAGAAACCACTCATCACCAGGGATCTCCCTTCCACAGTTCTCTTGATGGTTCCTTCAACCTTAGTCAGCATGTCACTTGCAGTTTCCCCTTCCGGTTGATGATGTTTTCCTCTTATTTAGGTTTCTTCTGCCCTTTAGTTAGGCCTCTGGGGCAGGGTTGCTTTTAAGCCCATGCACACCAGTGCCCTTCCACAAGACCTGTAAGGCTCACAATGACAGCTTCCTTATCCCTCCATTGGGATAAATCTGCAGGTGTGTGCCGTTTCCTGCACAGCCATGGATCCTATCAGGCAGCTCTACTGGTATTTAAACTTATGAGTTAGATGTTAACCCTCCCCAAAATCACAGGGGACTCTTGTCAGGCTCTCTGAATGGTTCTTTTGAAGCTGCTTTTCAGGCTGACTTGGGATAGGAGGTACCACAGCACCACTGCCTCTTTCTGAAAGCCTCTTCACTTCTCAATGACAGCTCAGCTTGGAGCTGTGCAGTCCAGCCCTCCAAATTACAGTGTTGGAGTACATGACACCTGTTGTGCAATTGGCATATGAAGCCTCTAATGAAAACAAAAAGACTCGAATTGAACATCCAGCTCTCCAGTTCTTTGAGAGGAAGTGGGAGAACAGACATAGAGAGGTTAGAGCACTGTTCTCATGTTCCTAAAATCATTTATTTGTGGACTAACATGTTGCAGTGTATCACTGGTCACGTAAATCAGAGTGAATATTCCTTTCAGAATAAATACATTTAAATGAAAGAATCACTAAATGTGTTGTTGTAAGGCAGAATAAAGCAGTTTTCCTCCAATTAAGTAAAAAAACCATAAAGACATGCAGAACATTTGTAGCCTTCGACCCCAAATTCCACTGTCCAGCAATAGAAAGGAATTGATGAATTCCATTTAACTAGACATAAGATTGGACTGGATGTTTGACTTTATAGCCACCATATATATATACATATAGACACAAACTCTTCTGTTTTTTCTATTGTCATATATGCCTATTTTTCCCATGTCTATGCATGTAAATTGAACTCATTCATTAGTACATAATATTATATAGATGTGTCCTAATGTATTTAACAAATTTTCCTTTTGATGGACTTTTACACCTGTAGCTTTTCTAAACTATTATAAATAATTCTGTGTGAATGAATTTCTTATATGTCCTGGCCCACTGTGATACATATTTCACCTTTTTATTGTTTGGTGGTAGAATCTATGAATATAGTTGATGCTTGTCTACTGACCTCATAGCCAGTGACCTTGGTAAATTCATTTTTTAGTTCTAATAGTTTATCTATTCATCTAATTATTCATCATTAATGATTTAAAAGATTCCTTTACATTTTCTAGGTACCTGGTTGCCTATAGAAATAGACAGTTTTATTTCTTCCTTTCAACTCCATATAACTTTTAAGTTTCCTTCACTGCACTAGCTAGTAATGAAAGGTTGTTGCTGAGCAGTGAAGAGACGCCGGGATTCTTGGCTTCCGGAGGAGAGGAATTCAATCTGGGGCCAGTGATAAGGCTTGCTCACTCAGAGGCTTTATTTTTGTGTAATAAAGTTTTGTTAAAGTATAAAAGAGATAGAGAAAGCTTCTGATATAGACATCAAAAGGAGGCAGGAAAAGTGCCCCCCCGCTAGCCTTTAGCAGTAAGTTATATACCTATTAGCAAGCTGTTAATTAGAGAAAGGAGATGTCTCAAAATTCAGAGTGGCACCGGGCCCTCACCCACAACATGCATTTTGACATAACACTGGCACCAGGTGAGTCATCCCAGACCATGAAACAGTTGACATGAATCTTGAAGAAAGGCAGGTTTCAAGAATGAAATATATAATGAAATATATAGTTTCATTAGTTTAGATTAGGAGAACAATGTATGAGTAAAACATACAGGTTTTTGAGCCCTTATTGTTTATGGAACCAGATGCCATGATCTTAGTTTTCTGAATGTTGAGTTTTAAGCCAACTTTTTCATTTGGTCCCATCACTTCATGGCAGATAGGTGGGGAACCAGTGGAAACAGTGTCAGACTTTATTTTGGGGGGCTCCAAAATCACTGCAGATGGTGATTGCAGTCATGAAATTAAAAGATGCTTGCTCCTTGGAAGAAAAGCTATGACCAACCTAGACAGCATATTAAAAAGCAGAGACATTACTTTGCCAGCAAAGGTCCATCTAGTCAAAACTATGGTTTTTCCAGTAGTCATGTACAGATGTGAGAGTTGGACTATAAAGAAAGCTGAGCTCTGAAGAATTGATGCTTTTGAACTGTGGTTTTAGAGAAGACTCTTGAGAGTCCCTTGGACAGCCAGGAGATCCAGCCAGTCTATCTAAAGGAAATCAATCCTGAATATTGGAAGGACTGATGTTGAAGCTGAAACTGAAATACTTTGACCACGTGATGCAAAGAACTGACTCATTTGAAAAGACCCTGATGCTGGGAAAGATTGAAGGCAGGAGAAGGGACGACTGAGGATGAGATAGTTAGATGACATCACTGACTCAACGGACATGAGTTTGAATAAACTCTGGGAGTTGGTGATGGACAGGGAGGTCTGGCGTGCAGCAGTCCATGGGGTCACAAAGAGTTGGACATGACTGAGTGAACTATCAATTCTGAGTCTTAAGCAGAACCGANAGTTAGATGACATCACTGACTCAACGGACATGAGTTTGAATAAACTCTGGGAGTTGGTGATGGACAGGGAGGTCTGGCGTGCAGCAGTCCATGGGGTCACAAAGAGTTGGACATGACTGAGTGAACTATCAATTCTGAGTCTTAAGCAGAACCGACTTGAAGAAAGACAGAGTCTAGGGTAAATACATTAGAGAAGGCAATGGCACCCCACTCCAGTACTGTTGCCTGGAAAATCCCATGGATGGAGGAGCCTGGTGGACTGCAGTCCATGGGGTCGCGAAGAGTTGGACACTACTGAACAACTTCACTTTCACTTTTCACTTTCACACATTGGAGAAGGAAATGGCTCCCCACTCCAGTGTTCTTGCCTGGAGAATCCCAGGGACAGGAGAGCCTGGTGAGCTGCCATCTATGGGATCACACAAAGTTAGACACGACTGAAGCGACTTAGCAGAAGCAGCAGGGTAAATACATAGTTCATTGACGTAGCTTAAGACAAACATAACACTAGTGGTTTGTTTCCTGGCTGTTTAAGAGAGAGAGAGAAAATGTCTGACGCTTGGAGCCTGTTTCCTCTGTTTGGAGACCCCTGGCCTTCCTGCCTGTTACCCTCTCAGTAACCCAGTTCATTGTCAACTCGAAGTGGTAATAGTAGGCATCGTGGCCTTGTAAACTGTCAACACTCTGCCTCATCTTTTTTCTAGAGTTGTATATTGTATAGGTCTTCTCTATCAGATTAAATTTCTGTTCTCTAAGTTTTCTAAGAACTTGTGTTAAGAATGGATGTTGAAATTTCTCAAATGCTTTTTCTGCATTGTTTTATGATCATACAATTTTTTCCTTTAATCTGTTAGTATAGAATATTATATTGTTTTTACATTTAAAAAAATATATGAGACTTATTTATATAAAGATGAAACTGTAGCAAGTCAGTCACTTGAACTGGGCCATTTTCTTTTGACCTTGGTGTTAAGCAGTTTAGTTTGAATGGGTGTATAAACAGTATTTATTATTTCCATGTACCAGACCCTTTACTAACCACTTTGTGTAACTTATCTCAAGGTGAGATAAATACGATTATTCCTGTGTTTTTAGATGAGAAAACAGAGTGAGTGAGTGACTTGCCCAAAGTCATGCTGGTAGTTGGCCAAGCTAGGATTTGTTTTTTTGTAGTCTAGTTGCTAAATTGTGTCCAACTCTTTTTGTGACTCCACAGATGGTAGCCCACTAGGCTCCTCTGTCCAGGGGATTTTCCAGGCAAGAATACTGGAGTGGGTTTCCATTTCCTTCTCCAGGGGATCTTCTCAACCCAGGGATAGAACCTGGGTCTCCTGCACTGGGAGCACTGAGCCACCAGGGAAGCCCAAGCTAGGATTTACCTCTAATCTGTTTTCAAAACACTTGCTTTGAAGCCATCCCAGTGATTTTTAACCCTATATGCTCATCAAATCATGTGAGAAATAGTTTCATAATATCATCCCCTAGGCAGTAGCCAGAGAAGGCGATGGCACCCCACTCCTTTACTCTTGCCTGGAGAATCCCATGGACGGAGGAGCCTGGTAGGCTGCATTCCATGGGGTCGCGAAGAGTCAGACATGACTGAGCTATTTCACTTTCACTTTTCACTTTCATGCATTGGAGAAGGAAATGGCAACCCACTCCAGTGTTCTTGCCTGGAGAATCCCAGGGACGGGGGAGCCTGGTGGGCTGCCATCTCTGGGGTCGCACAGAGTCGGACACGACTGAAGCGACTTAGCAGCANCAAAGAATTGATGCTTTTGAGCTGTGGTGTTGGAGAAGACTCTTGAGAGTCCCTTGGACTGCAAGGAGATCCAACCAGTCCATTCTGAAGGAGATCAGCCCTGGGATTTCTTTGGAAGGAATGATGCTAAAGCTGAAACCCCAGTACTTTGGCCACCTCATGAGAAGAGTTGAGTCATTGGAAAAGACTCTGATGCTGAGAGTGATTGGGGGCAGGAGGAGAAGGGGACGACCGAGGATGAGATGGCTGGATGGCATCACGGACTCGATGGATGTGAGTCTGAGTGAACTCTGGGAGCTGGTGATGGACAGGGAGGCCTGGCGTGCTGCAATTCATGGGGTCGCAAAGAGTCGGACATGACTGAGCAACTGAACTGGACTGAGTGACTGAACTGAACTGAACAATTCCAAATATTTGTTACCACAAGAACTGAGGGAGAGAAGTAAACCAACCTGACAAAAGTTAAAAAAAAAAAAAAACTTTTCAAATATTAATTTTTTTCTAGACACTGTTACAAAATACCCAACTGCCAGGAGCCACCACAGGAGATCCCACCCATGACAAAGTCATGTGGAAGAGAACTATTAAGCAAGGCTTCAGAACTCAAGGGGCTCCCTAGGCTTTCTCGACCATCTACCACAGAACCAGAATCTGTCTGTTTTACTATTTCATGACTTTCACCAACTCCTCTGACATTAACAGGGGGCTAACCCTGACTACCTTTCTCTGGAGAAAATCAACTTGGGGCTATAGCTAATAAGTCTCCTAGACATGAGAGGAATATTTCAAATCTAGCTTGCTTGGCAGGTATATCCAGACTCTTACAGCTATCGATGTGATTATTTACAGCCTCCCAACTGTGAGAGGCATGAAAAGCCTAAAACATAGAGCCTTTGAAAGAGTTAAAAGTTATTAGAGTAGTGCTAGTGCTGATGTAAGATTTCATTATTAGGCCAATGCTTGTTGCTAAGTTCCCATATCTATTATCCACTGTGCACCTGGGAATGCATTAGTTAACATAGTAAGAATGCAAAAAAACAACAACACACAAATGTAGCCTTAAATTTAACCATATCAGACTTTTGACCTAATTGGTTCTTTCTTGTAACTCACTGCACCTTTGCTTTGTGAAAAATGTAACTCTGTTTGGCATTTTTCTGAGGCTGACATAGATTTAAAATATAAGGAAAAAACACTTTGAGGGAAAATAAGTTTTCTGGTTGAACGGCCTTTATCAAAAGAGGGTCATAAAATGTTCACAGGCCTCCAAGGCCAGAAGATACTGTACACAACATCATTTGTGGAAAAGGTATGCAGAAAAATCCTGGTTTTGATAAGGACAAAACTGCTGGAATGTTTGGGCTGACTTTGTATGACCTTGCATCTTTCATTTCCCTCTATGTACAAAAAAAGTATATAAGTACCGTTTAAAAATAAAGCTAGGGATCTCGCTCATCAAAGCAGCTTGATCTCCTCATGTCAATCATTTTCCTCCTCTTACTCTCTCTTTCAGGCTAGTTCCCATCTGGAGTACAGAGGTCTGCCGTGTCTACTTATTTGCCTGGGTTTCCAAGACCTGAACAGGAAGGTGCCCTGCGCCTTCACTCCCTCGGGAGACCAAGAGGGCACCTGTGGCCTTATGTAGATGGTGCAAGTCTCTTATCTTGAGACTTTATTGATTTTCTGTATAAACCAAGGAACTTCATCCTCTTTTCTTCTCTCCTCTATTTTCTTATTTACAACATTCTTATCTGTCTCTCTCTCTCTAAATCAATCGCAATTGCCGACGCCGTCCCTCCTTCAGGTTTCCCTGGATCCTGCGGGGGCTGGACTCCAGCACCCAACATCCACAACTCTCTGAGGTAACAACTTATACTTAAAGACAGGGAGGGGAGATCCCTGCCCAGACAGCCAATTAGCTCAGGCCACTGAATCCTTCTCCCAAGATCAACCATGAAGAAACAGTAAACATATGAGAGAAGCATGAATTCCTAAAACCAAAGAGAAAATGTAGGGAATGTCCTCCCCACTCCCACCCCACTCCTCAGACCAAAAACTAGAATTGGGCAGTAGGGAGTAGGTTGGTGGAGAACTTTTCATCTGTTCTCGTCTCTCCCTCAAGTTGAACACAGCTATGGGCCTGACCCTCCTGCACAGAAGTGGGCAACAACAGGGCCCATGAGAGCTTCTGTTGATATTAGTAGTTTAGTAGTTTGTCGCTCAGTTGTGTCCGACTCTTTGCGACCCCATGGACTGTAGCCTACCAGGCTCCTCCCTCTATGGGATTCTCCAGGCAAGAGTACTGGAGTGGGTTGCCATTTCCTTCTCCAGGAGATCTTCCCGACCCAGGGATTGAACCCGAGTCTCCCACATTCCAGGCAGACACCTTAACCTCTGAGCCACCAGGGAAACCCTCTGTTGATATTAGCAACATAAAAGCCCACTGGATGATGAGAGAGAGTTCAGGAAAACAGACTGAGAGCCCTCGGGCAATCACCCCTATACTGCCAACCAAAGCACCGGGATTGTGGACTACACTGGTATCAAATGGAGAAGGCAATGGCACCCACTCCAGTACTCTTTTACCTGGAAAATCCCATGGACGGAGCAGCCTAGTGGGCTGCAGTCCATGGGGTCGCTAAGAGTCAGAAACAACTGAGCAACTTCACTTTCACTTTTCACTTTCATGCACTGGAGAAGGAAATGGCAACCCACTCCAGTGTTCTTGCCTGGAAAATCCCAGGGATGGGGCAGCCTGGTGGGCTGCCGTCTATGGGGTCACAAAGAGTTGGACACGACTGAAGTGACAACACCAGCACTGGTATCAAAAGGCTCAAGAGTGAAAAACCTCAGGCAAAAGAGTGGTCAATGGAATGGTATCAAACAGGGATTCTTTAAGGGTTCTATGGTTCCTGGATTTTCATCCTTAAATCACTAATTTCAGTGTAGACTAGGGCTTGGCCTTAGCCCTCCCTGCAGTGGATTATCAGACCCGCTGGTTGATATCCCAAGGGATACAAGATTACAAACTAAAGCACTGGAAAGTTGAGAATCACAAACTTATGCTAAGCCACACCTGTCATCTGAAACAGAAGTGTTGAAACAGAAGGACCGGAAATCTAAAAATTCTCCTTGAGTAGATGAATTAAAAAGAGAAGATGTTAGCAATATGGTATATAAACAAGAAATCATTAAAAAAAAAAGAACTAAGTAAAATTATTAGGCATGAAAAATAAAATAGTTGAAATAAAGAATCTATTAAATGAAAATAGAACACACGAAATAAAAGATATAGTTGAAGAACGAATTTGTAGAAACAGGTCTATGAGTGTCTCACAGTGGGAAAATATAAAACATAAAATACAAAAGAAGCTTGGAAATGTGGGTAATAAAGAAATGCTAACACCTAGGGGCATAAGTTCCAGATAGAAACATAAAAATGGAGTAGAAAAAATATTTGAAGATAAAATGGAGAGAAATTTCCCACAAACAACTGTATTTGGAAAGTCTTATAAGGGCTTCCCTGGTGGCTCAGAATTCCATCTGCCAATGCATGAGACAGGTTTGATCCCTGATCCAGGAAGATCACATGCTGTGGAGCAACAAAGCCCATGTGCCGTAACTGTTTAGCCTGTGCTCTAGAGCCTGGGGACCACAGCAAGAGGAGCCACCTCAATGAGAAGTCATGCACCGCAGCTAGAGAGTTGCCCCTGATTGCCACAAACAGTGAAAAGCCTGTGTAGCAACAAAGATTCAGCACAGCCAAAAATAAATAAATTTTTTTTTAATTTTTAAAAGAAAAGACTTATAAAGGGCCAAAAGAAATAAAGCATACCAATCTCTAGACATAACAATAAAAACTGACAATAATCAAGAGAAAAAAATGTTTCCAAAGGGAAAGAACAGATCACCTCCAGAGGAACGACAATGAACAGATATCCAACAGCTACACTGGGTGCTATAAGACAGTGAATAATAGTTTAAAAATGCTGGGGAAAGGTACTTTGAATGTAGAATTTTATCTTTGGTCAAATTATCATTCAAATGAGAGACAGTGATGGGGGCGGGGAGGGGGGAAGTTCCCTGCATTCAAGAGCTCAGAATGTTTGCCCTACAAAGACCCACATTGAAAACACCTGGAGAAAAAGTCCTTAATAAAAGGGAAATGAGTGAGACCATGCTGCAAGAGATATAGGGGAGGGAGGAACATCAAAATAAATAAATAAATAAATAAAAGGAAGTAAGCCCAAATTTAAGTTATATACAGCATAGTCAGTTTCCATGATGGGAAGGTGTATGTGTGTATGGAGGTGGGGGGATGGGGGGAGCAGCACCAGGATAAGTTAACTGAGCATAGGAGCGAGCTGAGATACAGAGCTTCTTTGGTTGTGTCCCAGTAAACCCACTGTATATGCGTGCTAAGTTGCTTCAGTCCTGTCCAGTTCTTTGTGACCCTTATGGACCAGGTTCCTCTGTCCATGAGATTCTCCAGGCAAGAATACCAGAGTGGGTTGCATTGCCCTCCTTCAGGGGATCTTCCTGATCCAGGGATCGAACCTGTGTCTCTTTATGTCTCCAGCACTAGCAGGTGGGTTCTTTACCACTAATGCCACCTGGGAAGCCCAAACCCATTTGTACACTGAATAGTAAATTAAAACTTCATTTAATACAACCAACCTACCTAGCATCATAGCTTTACCTGCTGCTGCTGTTAAGTCGCTTCAGTCGTGTCTGACTCTGTGTGACCCCATAGACGGAAGCCCACCAGGCTCCCCCGTCCCTGGGATTCTCCAGGCAAGAACACCGGAGTGGGTTGCCATTCCCTTCTCCAATGTATGAAAGTGAAAAGTGAAAGGGAAGTCACTCAGTCATGTCCGACTCTTTGCGACCCCATGGACTGCAGCCCACCAGACTCCTCCATCATTCGATTTTCTAGGCAAGAGTACTGGAGTGGGGTGCCATTGCCTTCTCCGATAGCTTTGCCTAGACAAATGTAGACATGCTCAGAACACTTTCATTAGCTTACAGTTGGGCAAAATCATCCAGTACAAAGCCTATTTTATACTACAGTGTTGAATATATCATGTAATTTGTTGAACACTGTACTGAATGGTTGTGTGAATACTTGTAAGTATGCCCATTGTTTACCCTAGTGATGGTGTGCCTGACTGGGAGCTGAAGGTGCTGCCATTGCCCAGCAAAACCAGCAAACTAGGGGTTACCAGAGAGGAGAGAGTTGGGAAGAAGAGCAAAATAGATGAAGAGGCTTAAGAGGTACACACTTCTAGGGACAAAATAGATGCTTATAAGGTTGTAATGTACAGCACAGGAAATGTAGTCAATATTTCATAATAAATTTATATGGAATATAATCTATAAAAATATTGAATGACTGTTGTACACCTGAAACTAATAAAATATTGAAAGTCAATCATACTTAAATTTGTTTTAAAAAGAACTAAATTTTGAAAAACTTTCCACTTTTTAACCCTCTGGAGATCCACCCAGTTCATTCTGAAGGAGATCAGCCCTGGGATTTCTTTGGAAGGAATGATGCTAAAGCTGAAACTCCAGTACTTTGGCCACCTCATGAGAAGAACTGACTCATTGGGAAAGAGTCTGATGCTGGGAGGGATTGGGGGCAGAAGGAAAAGGGGATGACAGAGGATGAGATGGCTGGATGGCATCACTGACTCGATGGACTTGAGACTGAGTGAATTCCAGGAATTGGTAATGGACAGGGAGGCCTGGCGTGCTGTGATTCATGGGGTCACAAAGTGTCGGACACGACTGAGCAACTGAACTGAACTGAGAGTCATCTAAATCTCAATGAACTAGAATTACTCATACTGATACAACCTCAGAAAACCCAAGTTGCATTAACCTTAACTTTCCTACTACTAGGAAATGAAATCACCCAAAAAGATAAATCTGATAAAGAGAAAAGAGACAAAGATATAGCTTCCTAAGAGGGAATCTTGCAGGCATTCTACTTTCCAACGGAAAGGTAACAACATAGCAACCCTCTGAGAGAACTGATAGATTATTGCTGTTGTTCAGTCACTCAGTCATGTCTGACTCTTTGGGCCCCCATGGACTGCAGCACTCCAGGCTCCCTGTCCTTCACCATATCCCAGAGTTTGCTCAAACTCCTGTCCATCGAGTTGGTGATGCCATCCAACGATCTTGTCCTCTGTCATCCCCTTCTGCCTTCAGTCTTTTCCAGCATCAGTGTCCTTTCCAATGAGTTGGCTCTTTGCATCAAGTGGCTAAAATATTGGAGCTTCAGCATCAGTAATTCCAATGAATATTCAGGGTTGATTTCCTTTAGGATTGACTGCTTTGATCTCCTTACAGTCCAAGGGACTCTCAAGAGTCTTCTCAAACCACCACAATTCAGAAGCATCAATTCTTCGGCGCTCAGCCTTCTTTATGGTTCAACTCTCACATCCATACATGACTACTATGGATAGCCATAGACTACTATGGTTTATCCATACGAAAAACCACAGCTTTGACTATACAGACCTTGGTCAGTAATGTAAGGTCTTTGCTTTTTGATACGCTGTCTAGGTTTATCATAGCCTTTCTTCCAAGGAGCAAGCGTCTTTTAATTTCATAGCTACAATCTCCATCTGCAGTGATTTTGGAGCCCAAGAAACTAAAATCTTTCACTGTTTCCATTATTTCCCCATCTATTTGCCATGAAGTGATGGGACCAGAAAACATTTGTTTTCTGAATGTTGAGTTTTCAGCCAGCTGTTTCACTCTCCTCTTTCACTTTCATCAAGAGGCTTTTTAGTTCTTCTTCGCTTTCTGCCATAAGGGTAGTGTCATCTGCATATGAGTCTACTGGTATTTCTCCTGGAAATCTTGATTCCAGGTTGTGTTTTATCCAGCCTGGCATTTCACATGATGTACTCTACTTAGTTAAATAAGCAGGGTGACAATATACAGCCTTGACATACTCCTTTCCCAAGCTGGAACCTGTCCATTATTCCATATCTGGTTATAACTGTTGCTTCCTGACCTGCATACAGGTTTCTCAAGAGGCAGGTCTGGTATTCCCATCTCTTTAAGAATTTTCCATAGTTTGTTGTGATTCACACAAAGGCTTTGGCATAGTCAGTAAAGCCAAAGTAGATGTTTTTTCTGAAATTCTCTTGCTTTTTCTATGATCCAACAGATGTTGGCAATTTGACCTCTGGTTCCTCTGCCTTTTCTAAATCCAACTTGTACATCTGGAAGTTCTTAGTTCACATATTGCTGAAGCCTAGCTTAGAGGATCTTGAGCGTGATCTTGCTAGCATGTGAAATGAGTGCAATTGTGCGGTAGTTTGAACATTCTTTGGCATTACCTTTCTTTGAGATTAGAATGAAAGGTGACCTTTTCGCTGAGTTTTCCAAACTTGCTGGCATATTGAGTGCAGCACTTTCAGAGCATCGACTTTTAGGAACTGAAATAGCTCAGCTGGAATTCCATCACTTCTACTAGCTTTGTCTGTAATGATACTTCCTAGGGAGCACTTGACTTCACACTCCAGGATGTCTGGCTCTAGGTGACTGGTCACACCATCATGGTTATCCGAGTTATTGAGATCTTTTTTGTATAGTTCTTCTGTGTATTCTTGTCATCTCTGCTCAATATCATCTGGTTCTGTTAGGTCCATACCATTCCTTTATTGTGCCCATCTTTACATGAAAGTTCCCTTGATGTCTCATTTTCTTGAAAAGATCTCTAGTCTTGCCCATTCTATTGTCTTCCTCCACTTTTTTGCACCGTTCACTTAAGAAGGCTTTCTTATATCTCCAAGCTATTCTTTGGAACTCTGCAATCAAATGGGTATATCTTTCCTTTTCTCCTTTGCCTTTTGCTTCTCTTCTTTTCTCAGTTATTTGTAAGGCCTCCTCAGGCAACCATTTTTACCTTTTTGTATTTCTGTTTCTTGGGGATGGTTTTCATCACTGCCTCTTATACAATGTTATGAACCTCTGTCCATGGTTCTTCAGGCACTCTATTAGATTTAATCCCTTGAATCTATTTGTCACTTCCACTGTATAATCATAAGGGATTTGATTTAGGTCATTGACAGATAGCAAGTCACATTTCAATCTATCTGTAATTGTTATGCATGTTTCCACTTAAGAGCAAAAGTCAGCAGGGTTAATGTCACTCCGTTGGCCTTTGAGTGACAGCTCTCTTCAGTCACCTAGTACTTACTAGCTATATTAGTGATACCTTGGATAAATTTCATGTCTTTGAATCCCAGTGTCTACTCCCTTCTTATCTTATTTTCTTTTATCCCCAACACCCCTACTGCCCCCACATCCAGGAAACATTCCAATTTGTTTGCTGTGCCTGTTCTTCAAAATGTACATTGTTGTTTTGTGAGCAAGTATTTCTGATTTAAATGAAAAGTTGTACATACGTATACACACACACACACAAGACTTAAATACCCAGTCATGTTGCTATATGTCAACTGCTACTAAGGCATCTTGAGAAGAACTCCCAGAACTATGAGTTTGGTAACTTAATCTAATTTTCATTTAATTCTTGACTATTTGCCACAAGATTGCTGAGTTGCCCACATTCCTGTTGCTCCCTTGGAAGGGGAAAAAAATCATCCCTAAAACAATGTGGAAGCCAGCTGGAACCTGCAAGATTTGTGAGCAAGACAGGAAACGATAGAAAAAGGCTGACCAGCTAGGATAGCTTATCTTGGATGCCTCCAAAAAGCTGTCTTAACTTTGTTTAGCTTTGCTAGAAACGTTTAACTACACAGGGAATGAGATCAAATGATGTTTGTGACCCACTCCTAATCAGAATCTCTTCATGAATCATAGCCTTGTTGTGGTGAAGGGGCTTGTGTAACTCAATGAAACCATGAGCCACGCTGAGCAGGGCCACCCAAGACGGAAAGGTCAGAGTGAAGAGTTCTGACAAAATGTGGTCCACTGGAAGAGGAAATAGCAACCCACTCCACTGTTCTTGCCGGGAGAACCCCATCAACTGTATGAAAAAGCAAAAAGATATGACACTGGAAGATAAGATACCCTTCCACCCCAGCCCCACCAGGTCATAAGGTATCCAATATACTACTAGGGAAGAGCAGAGGGCAATTACAAATAGCTCCAGAAAGAACGAAGCAGCTGGGCCAAAGCGGAAATGACGCTCAGTCATGGATGTGTCTGGTGGTGGTTAAAGTAAATTCAAATGCTATAAAAAACAATACTGCATAGGAACCTGGAATGTTAGGTACAGAGGAGCCTAGCATGCTGCAGTCCATGGGGTTGCAAAGAGTCAGACGTAACTTAGTGACTGAACAACCTAATCAGAATGTTGTAAGGGGCTTCAGAAAGACACCCACCGCACATACACACACCCTCATTTTACATTGGGAGAAATCAAGTGCCTACAAAGGAAGGTAACCACCAATGTCACACGATCAATCTGGTGGCAGACCTAGATCTCTGACTCCTTGATATTTCACCAAGCTGCCTGTCAGCAGAACTGCCAAAGTAATGCTCTCAACAGCATGGCTCACCTCCTAAATATTTTACAAATATTATCCAAGAAAGATGCATTAAGAGTGAGAATATTTTCCATCACTGTTGTTAGAAGCCCTAAACCCTTACATCCTGTTCATGTTACTGGCGCCTGCCTTTGATATTGTATCCATAGCAATGTACAAATACTGTAAACATCTGCAGACCTAGGGGATGTTCTTGCCATTGGTTAAAGGTACAGCAATAATATGTTGCACATGTACACTGAAAAGGGGTATTTATAGCACTTATGAAGCTTTAACATCTGCAGCTTAAGAATTGGCTGGGCTTGTGTTCTGAATATTACAGAACATTTCCTAGGAAACTGAAAATAAATATATTACAAAATTTCCATTTTGAAATACATTTAGTATTGTCCTGGAATCCTGTAATGCCTGTTGCAAAACACACTGTAGATATTATTAACTAAAGTACAGATCTTGTGCAAATTTCACAAAATTTTATGCTCGTGTCCATTATTTGTTTTTATACTTTATCTGAGATTCCACATCATATTTAGTTGCCTTGAGCAGCTTCAGCTGCATGCGACAAGTTCTGATAAATTGTCTTTTCATTTTTAATCTGCTACAAATATTTTGTAATTTTCCTTGTTACGGCTTCTTAGATACACCATCATTTAAAGTGGACACTTAACTTCCAATACATGGGGCTTTTAAAGTATCTTTAATATTAATTTCTTATTTAAATGCTTTCTTCTCTGTAATCACCCTTTGTGTTCTTGCAGTCTTTTAATTTTATTGAGGTTTTCAATGGCTAAGTCAAAGATCTCTCTCTGTAACTATGACACTGCACTTGAAAATATGTGGGCAATTTTCAAATATCTTTTGATATTGATTTTTAACATAATTCCACAGTGACAAGAGAACAGACTCTGTATGATTTCAATACCTTTAGACTATGAAATTTTTATATTATGTCCCTGGATATGTTGCAGTGTCTCCTGGTTTATAGTCTATGGGAGCTTGAATAGAATTTGCATCCTCCTATTGTGTGAAAATTATATAAATCTTAATTATGTTGAATTGGTTCATAATGCTTTTCAGGTCTACTATATCCTCTACTTTTCTATTTATTCTATTAATTTATGAAAGTTTGATATTGAAATTCCAACTAAAAATCTTAATTTATCTACTAAAAAATAACTGTAATAAGTAGTGGAACTATATGTAACTTGTTTTGTATTTTCAAGTCTCCTGTAAATGTGTTATCATGCTTTCATAATTTAAAAAATAAAGAAGGAAAAAAGTTTTTAAAAAAGGAAGAATGTTGTCTCCTCAGGAGTTCTGGTTAATGCATCATACAGCACAAACTGAAGAGGAGGGAGGAGACCCCAACAGGTAAAGAAAATTTTTATGATTGTATTTCTTGTCTTGCCATCAAGTATGGATTTCATTTCCCCATATCTATACAGTGGAAATACTATGTAAGAGTGTGCTGTGTGTCTCTTCTCCACTTGGTTGTTAATGTCATGTTGATAGGTTAAAATTGTCCACAACAGGAATATGTATGAAGAAGGAATTCATAGGGCCTGGACTCCATCTTAGGCCTGTCCATGCTGATCATCATAAAATTTTCTGTATCTATCGGAGTGTAACCTCGGGTGGGCCTGAAGAGCATGAGAGAGAGCTAACTCAATTATTCCCTGAGGTCTGGGCGGAAGACAAACCATCTCCTGGCCCCAGGCTGGCTAAACATCAAGTCCCAGCGGTAATTGAACTCAAACCAGGCACCATCCTGGTTAGAAAGCACCAGTACCCACTACTGATAGAGGCCTGGGCCAGCATACTGCCCTACATCAATAGATTGAAATAAGTGGGCATTCTAGTAGAGTGCCAGTTGGCTTGGAACATGCCGATCCTACCAGTCAAAAAGGAAGGAGGACAGGACTATAAGCCTGTACAGGATCTCAATCTAGTCAACCAGGCTACTGTGATTTTACACCCCTATACCTATACCCCTATACCTTACTTAGCCTCCTCCCGCCGAGGACTAAAGTTTATACTTGCCTAGATCTCAAGGATGCCTTCTGCGTATGCCTCGCCCCAGCGTCACAGCCCATCTTTGCCTTTGAATGGGAAGATCCAGTCAGGGGCACGAAGCAACAGCTCATCTGGAGTCCCCCACAAGGGTTTAAGAACCCCCCAGCCATCTTTGGGGAAGCCTTGGCTTCTGACCTGAACTCATTCCATCTGGAAGAGGATGGATGTTGGCTCCTACAATATGGGGATGATCTGCTGCTGGCCACAGAGACCAGGGAAAAATGCTGGAAAAGGACAAAAGCACTGCTCCAGCTGCTGAGGGAAGCAGGTTACCGGGTGTCGAAAAAGGCACAGATCTGCAAGGAGGAGGTAAGGTATCTGAGGTTTGTTTTAAAGAAGGACACAAGGTTCCAGACCCTAGCTGGGTCCTATACACTGATGGCACTAGCCTGATAAAACAAGGACAACAGCTGTCAGGTTAGCCCAAGCAGAAGGGGCCATCAAGACTGAAAAGGGATGGTGGGAATTGCCAAATGGCAAATTATTGGCACCGGAGGAGCTGGCACACACTCTGGTAGGCCAAGCACACCAAGCGACCCACCTAGGCCACGCTGCCTGCTCACAGGTTAATGCTGCCTCTCGGGTATTCAGACAAAAACCTCCGGGTATTCAGCTGACAGGCGCACTGCCCTTTGAACACCTGGGAGTGGACTTCACTGAAATGAAACCTCACTGACACTACCATTACCTGCTGGTCACAGTATGTACGTTCTCGGGATGGGTAGAAGCTTTTCCTACCAGGACCGAAAGAGCATCAAAAGTAGCCCGGTGCCTGCTCAGGGAAATAGTTCCCAGATTTGGACTTCCTACCAGCACTGGTTCAGACAATGACCCAGCTTTTGTAGCTGATTTAGTAAAACAAGTAAGCAAAACTTTAAACATCAAATAGTAATTGCATACTGCATATAGGCCCAGAGTTCTGAGATGGTGGAATGAACCAATGGACATTAAAGAGACTCTCCAAGTGGATCATAGACACTGACTGCCCTTGGGTGGACTTGCTTCCAACGGCTCTGTTCAGACTCAGAATGACCCCACAGTCCCAAGGCTATTCTCCATACGAAATTGTGAATGGGAGGCCCCCTCCCATAGTAAAGCAAGTGTCAACAAATTTGCCTCAGATAAGGGGGACTAGGATTTCACAGCAGATGGAACTGGGTAAGGTAATAAATCGGGTAACTAAGTTTGTAAAAGAAAGGGTGCCGTTCCCCCTTGGGGAACAGATTCATGAATTTACGCTTGGTGACCAAGTATGGGTCAAAGATTGGAAACATAATTTGTTAGCCCCTTAGTGAAAGGACCCTTGTGTTATTCTAACTACCCCTACTGCAGATAAAGCGAAGTCGCTCAGTCGTGTCCTACTCTTAGCGACCCCATGGACTGCAGCCCACCGGCTCCTCTGTCCATGGGATTTTCCAGTCAAGAGTACTGGAGTGGGGTGCCAAGTTGCAGGTATTGTCCCTTGGATCCATCATACGAGGGTGAAGAGAACGTACCACGCAGACCCAAAAAACGCTGAATGGACTGCACAGAGGGACCCCGCTGACCCTCAAGAGACTAAGACTATCCTTAAGAAGAAGGAAAAGAAGATCTTGGACAAGCCCCTTCAGGATGAAGCCACATAACCAACTCCTGCTGCTTGGCCTCATCAATGGGATTTTGAATTTAACTTCCGTTTCAACTCAGGACAATGCTTTCATCTCATGGGCACATTCCTATGCAGACTTCCACGACACTTCCAGCTGCCGGGTATGTGGGGCTGTGCCTCTGTCAGTGATGGAGGGACTTCCTTGGTGGGTGTCACCTCTCTGCCAAGGAGATTTTAAACCACTCTGCTCTTTTCTGGGATGACAAAAAGAGACTTTCCTCTCTCTTGTCAATCATAACCTCTCCTTGCTCTTGGTGTAAGACCTACAGTCAATAGACTCGGGTCATGGGGTTACATTTGATATAAATGCTAGTGTAACAAAAGCCTAACCTACCACAAGCCCCGGTAAATCTACCTTATTTACATGCTAGGTGGACAAGATCTGTGTTTCAANTGGTGTAAGACCTACAGTCAATAGACTCGGGTCATGGGGTTACATTTGATATAAATGCTAGTGTAACAAAAGCCTAACCTACCACAAGCCCCGGTAAATCTACCTTATTTACATGCTAGGTGGACAAGATCCGTGTTTCAATGGTATCAGTATATTGCTGCCTTATTCGTACCCTCTATAGGGACAACAGTTATCATGATTAAAGTAGAGGCCTTGACTAATTTCATAAAACAGGCCCTCCTAGATAGAACAGAAGCCATCCAAGCCTTAAATGAAGAGCACATTCAAATGAGAAAGCGGTAGTTCATAGTAGAATGGCTTTGGACATACTCACAGCTGCTCAAGGAGGGACCTGTGCTATAATTAAGGTTGAATATTGTGTATACATTCCTGACTTATCTGGTAATGTATCGACTTCTTTAGATGACATGAAAAACAGGTAAAACAACGTCAAATGAAAACATTCCTTTCTGGACTTCGGTCCTATCTTGGGTGAAGGGCGATTGGTGGAAAACTGTATTTACCACGGTTATAGTTGCCTTGATAGTTCTGCTTTGTGGACCCTGAATTTTACAATGTATCATGAACTCTGTAACCCAAAGGTTGATGTCATTCTCCCAAATTGGCGGTCGGAAAGCCAGGGTGCAATATATCCCTATGAATGATGCTCATGATATGAGTTAAGGGCATCAAAAGAGGGGAATGAAGAAGGAATTCATAGGGCCTGGACTCCATCTGAGGCACGTTCATGCTGATCATGCTCAGCCACCTTTCCAATGGACTCTGAACTCTGTGTTTCCAGCTCCAGCTCAGTCGCTCAGTCGTGTCCGACTCTGCAACCACATGAATTTCAGCACGCCAGGCCTCCCTGTTCATCACCATCTCTCGGAGCTCACGCAGACTCGCGTCCATCGAGTCCGTGATGCCATCCAGCCATCTCATCCTCGGTCATCCCCTTCTCCTCCTGCCCCCAATCCCTCCCAGCATCAGAGTCTTTTCCAGTGAGTAAACTCTTCGTNGAGTGCCCTAACTCGAGTTAGAAATAAATCCCTTCTTGCTTTTGCATGCTGTGGTGAGTTGGTCTGTTCATCTATGTGGGGACCTGGACCTGGAGCATAACAGGTAGCCCACCAGGCTCCTCTGTCCGTTGGATTTTCCAGGCAAGAATACTGGAGTGGGTTGCCATGCCCTTCTCCAGGGGATCTTCCCAACCCAGGTATTGAACCCAACTATTAACAGGATTAGAGTCTCTGGCTTCCCTCATAGTCCAGTGTTTAAAAAATCTGCCTTGCAATACAGGAGACACAGGTTGGATCCCTGAGCCAGCAAGATCCTACATGCCACGGGGCAACTAAGCCCGTGTGCCACGACTACTGAGCCTGCACGCTGGAGCCCAAGAGCCGCAACTACAGAGCCCACGTGCAGCAACTCCTGAAGCCCATGTGCCCGAGAGCCCACTCTCCACAGCAAGAGAAGCCCCTGCAATGAGAAGGCCAAGCACCACAGCTAGAGAGGAGCCCTCACTCCCCACAACTAGAGAAAAAGTCCACACGCAGCAGTGAAGACCCAGCACAGCCAGAAGTAAATTAAAAGGATTAGAGGCTCAGAGAACTTTTTAGGGGGTCAGTCCCTGCTGTCTTCAGACGTACAAGTGCTCCAGAGAGAAAAGGGGGACCTCACCCCTGCCTCAGAGGCAAGTTTTACATGAAATCTGGTCTTGCTGGCTAACCACCAGATATGTTAGAATTGCCATATCACTCTCTGCTGCTTCAAAACGTCCCTTTGAATTGGCATCTAGAAGGAAAATACGTTTTCCATCTGAACATGAGTCTAAGCAGGAACTGGTTAGAGAGGCCTCCTCTGAAACCCAAACTGAAGCTTGGGCCTTGTAAAGATTGCAATGATGCTTTCTGATTTCTTGTTGTAAGGAGTTAATTCAAGAGGTGGAGGGGGAAGGCCAGCTCAGGAGCACAAAGCCAGTGAGCTGGGTGGGAGGGTTGATGTGGCTAGGGAGCAACATCCAAGGTCAAGTCAGTGGCACTGAGGGCTTCTGGGGGTGGCCCGACCCCTCGCCTGAGCAGATACACATGCTGTTTCTCTATAATCACTGTGGCGAAAATAGATTCAAATCCTTGTCAACTGTAACTATCCCCAGGAGTATCACTTCTGGTGTGAAGATACTGCCAGACTAGATGGAGCAGGTAGGGAAATGGACATTGGCCTTCAGGGCCTGTGAAACCAGCCATTTTTTAAACACCATCAGGATGGAGGTTAAGAGGCCAGGGGAACTAGTGAGAGCCGGGCAGCAGAAAGGGCTATGCCTAGGGATGGGGCGAAGCTGAATCATCCCTGTGACACTTGGGTGGAGGGAGGGGACTGCCTCCTAAAATGTAGCAAGGAGAACTCAGCCTTCTTCATTTAGAAGTTCTAAAATAGAGGTTTTCATCCCTGGGTCCAGGAATGAGTTAGTGACTCATTATCTGGGATTCATAAAAACTCAGCAGACAGCCTGGGGCCTCCAGGAATTGTTCTCTGGGGAGAGCGGCCGGGCACGGGTGGATACAGTACCAAAGAGCTCAAATGCACTAAGGAAAATGGACGTAGTAAACAAGACTGGAAGAAAGCAGCCGCTGGCACCTAAGTAGCCACCCAGCCTTGAGCAAATCTTTTACCTCTTGAACTTGGGTTTCTTCATGAGGCAGTTAAACCTGAGGTTTGCGTAACCTTTCAGCTTTAAAATTCCATGAAATCCCAGAAGCACTATTGGTTAGTGAAATGATTTACTGGGAATAGTGAGTTTCCTTTCACTGGAAGTATTCAAGAAGAGTGAGGATAGCCACTTGTCCAGTATGCCATGCCAAGAATTTCTATATTAGTTAAGAAGTTAAGATTTGATTTTGAGTATTAAAAACAACAGAAATAGGGACTTCCTTGGTGGCCCAATGGTTAAGAATCTGCCTCGCAATGCAGGGGACATAGGTTAGATCCCTGGTTAGGAAACAAAGATCCCACATGCCACAGAGCAACTAAGCCCACATGCCACAAGTACTGAGCCCATGCATTCTGGAGTGCAAGCAACACAACTAGAGAGCCCAAAGGCTGCAACTGCATATCACAGCTAGAGAGTCTGTGTGCCACAGCTGAGACCTGACATGGCCAAATACATATAAATAGTTTTTTTTTTTAATTATTTTAAAAATCAAATAATAGTTAACATTGATTGAATATATAATATGTGCCCAGCACTATTCTAGGCATTTATACACATCTCATCTGATTCTCTCAACAACTCCCAAGAGGACACAGTTACTATTAATATCCTCATTTGACACTCAGGTCAGAGACATCAAGTTACCAGAGATCTCTCATCTAGAAAAAGGCAGAACTGAGACTGGAATCCATGTTACTCTGACTCCCCCAGCTCTTAACCATCACCCAGTTCTGCCTTCAGCCCCTGATGCAGCCAGGATGGGCATGTCTTCCTCTGGCCTGGGTTCTTGAGTACAAGGCAATGTGACTGCCTCCAACTACATCTTCCTCCAAAGTGAACAACTGAGCGTGGAATGCAGCCAGCTTGCCAACAAGGTTGCTTTCCTAAGTCTTGTGATGTGAGCAGGAAGGAGCTGCCATCACTAGAGTTCCTTTCACCCATCACTTCATTTTGCAAAAGGGGACCCGAATACCCAGAGAGGGTGAGCTAACCACCCAAGCACACACAGCAAGGAGCAGCAGAGCTGGGAAATAGCTACCCTGGGTCCTAACTTCCAGACCAGTTCTCAACGTTGTTTTGTTTTGTTGTTCAGCTTAACTAATATCCATATACAACATAAGAGCTGTGAGCTGAGATTATTCAGTGTCTCGATGAGAACTATAGCCCAGGAAACAGCCCCTCAGACTGCTTTGAAGAACTGCTCTGAAGAGGTGTGTGATTTTGGAGGAGTATGTGCAATCAGGCACACATCTCTGCAGAAGGTTGCTATCGGTCACAAGGATCAGATATCTCAGCTAATTATTTTAATGCTTTTCTAAGCATGGGCTGATGCAAGAATTTGGTTTCGTAAAAATTTCTCCTGAAAATATCTAACTTATCTGAGGGCCTGTTCTGCCAGTTTTCCCAGAGCACAGAGTTCCTCATTCTTGAGCTTCACCCTGAATTCTTTCCAGAGTGTGCTATCTGTCAATAACAGAAGTGGCATTTAGTGACTTGAGTCTTATAGAAATGGGTGACAAGCAACATTCCTTAACTGGTGAGTTAATTCCTATGACCATGGTTGGTCACATATGTCCCTCGGTTTTCAGATCCAACGTATACACATTTTTTCCGATGAACCACAACAAATTAGAGATCCACAAGAGTAGCAATTATTTAAAATTAAATTCTCTGCCTCTTTTAAAAATTAGAATGTAACCTTGCCCCACACAACGGAATTTGCCACTTATTGATCTTGAATCTGTATTTCTGCCCCTTCAGGCAAATTTCTTCACTAATGTTGACCCAAAAGTATATATTCCCACCTACTAACCTTTGTCCAGGGCATCAGCCCAAGAATTCCCTCCAGGATCCTCTTTTCTTTATCAGGGCAAACTGGAAATTCAGGTTCAAATAGTCACCCCGAGGAGAAACCAATCATTGGAACATCTGTTTTCAAACTAAATTTATACCTCAGTCAGAAACATGAAACTTCAGCACCCCATTTCAGCTTCAGCACAACACACAAAAATTTCAATATATTTTAGATTTACTAAGGAATAAAATTTGCAGACTGGTTGGAACAGTTTAGAATCCTCCACTCATCTATTCATTGGTCCTACAGAACAGAGTTAAAGCAGAATTATTCCAGAGGTAAAATATCAACACTTGTATATCCCTTATTTTTTCTCTTCCTTCCTCTTTTTTCGTTTCTGTTCTGTTTTTGTTCCTTCTTGGTCAAGTTCAATGATGTTCAAATTTTGGTTGCAAAAATTCTCAATTTAAGTGTAATTTTTTAAAGGATGTTCAAGGCCTAGGTAAGTGTAGGTAAGTTTGGGGATCAACTCTTAGTAAAATGCACTTTTCATATCCAGGGGCACGTCCACAGTGAGGAACGGGCTTTGGAGTCCAGTGTGACCTTGGATAGGTTTCTGATCTGTTCTCAGTCCCATTCATAAAACGAGGGCAATGAAGGTGGAGTTGGTGGGTCCCGGGCTGTTCCGGCCTGCTCTCTGCACTCACTCCCTGTGTCTCTTCACCCTTAGCTGCAGTTATGTTGTCCTCAGCACATTTCCTCGGTCAGCATCGCAGCCACCAGGTCCTTCACACTCGGGATCTGTGTCCTATGCTGGGGCCCAGAACTCTGCTCTCCACTTTCTCAAGGACCACAGAGCTTTCAGAGTGTGCAGAGGCAGGGCCCAGCCCCTTCTCTCCCTTAACAGTACATTTTCTACATGGTCTCCCCAACTGGCTGTTGTCTCCTCACTTCTGGTCCCTCCCAGCCTTGCTTTCTCATCTACTTCTCATCCCGCTGCTAACCTCCCAGCTAGACTTGGGCAAGGCCCTTCCTCTGGGCCTCAGTTTCCTTTCCTGGACAAGGAGGAGTGGGGCTGCAACAGACGTTGTTACTGCCATTACAAAGATATCCCATGCTTGCTGTGACACATCAGATCGTTCAACAATGAGAAATGCCTAACACAAAGTTGCCAGCTAATCAGTGCCTCACTGTCATCCTAATTCCTGTGTATAATAGCAGTGACTGCACCTTTAGCAGCTGACTGTGCATTTTTTCTAGTATCAGTTCTATAGAGAGAGACATGTATAAAATAGTGTATAATATACATGCATACAGATTCACAGATGTACTTTGGCTCGTGATGAGATTGTACTGTGCACATTTTTCTGCAACTTGCTTTCTATACTCAACAGTAAATCTTGCAGGTAATTCCACGCTGGCGTACATAGATAGAATCCATTTATTTATTTACTTACAGATTTACTGACATACAGCACGGTGTAAGTTTAAGGTGCACAGCATAATGATTTGACTTATATATACATCAGGAAATGATCATTGCAATAAGTTTAGTGAACATCCGTCATCTCATATAGATTCAAAATTAATAGAGAAAAATTCTTCCTTAATGAGAACTCATAGAATTTACTCTCTGAACAACTTTCATACAATATATAACATATAGCAGTGTTAATGTGCTAACTATATTTATCATTTTGTACATTACAACCTTATTACTTATTTATCTTATAATTGGGAGTTTGTGCATTTTGACGGCCTTCATCCAGTTCCCCCTCTGACCACCACACATCTGATCTCTTTTTTTTATGAGTTTGTGTGATTGGATTTTTCAAAGTATCATTGATCTACACTGTCTTAGCTCCTATTACTCACCTTAGTGATTTGATGTGTCTATACATTTCAAAATGATCACCATGATAAGACAAGTTGCCATCTGTCACCATGCAAAGATGTTACCTAACTGACTCTAATTCCCTACTCTATTCATTTCATATCTGTCACTCATTTATTTTCCAACTGGAGGTTTGTACTTGATCTCTCTCACCTATTTTTTTCCTCTCCCAACCTCCATCCCCTCTGGTAACCATCTTTTTGCTCTTTATATCTATAATTCTGCTTCTGTTTTGCTGTGTTTGTTCATTTGTTTTTAGATTCCACATATATGTGAAATTATACAGTATTTGTCTTACTATAACTTCTTTCACTAAGCATAATACCATCCAGGTGGACCATGTTGTCACAAATGGTAAGATTTCATTCTTTTTATGACTAATACTCCATTTTGTGTGCATATATATATACGCACACACACACATCATCTATTAGTGGACACTAAGGTTGCTTTCTGGGTTCCCCTCATGGCTCAGCTGGTTAAGAGTCACCTGCAGTGTAGGAGACTTGGGTTCGATCCCTGAGTTGGGAAGATCCTCTGGAGAAGGGAACAGCCACCCACTCCAGTATTCTGGCCTGGAGAATTCCATGGACTATACAGTCCATGGGGTCACAAAGAGTTGGACATGACTGACTGACTTTCACTTAGCATTAGGTTGCTTTCATATCTTGGCCATTGTAAATAATGCTGTAATGAATGCAGGGATAGATATGTTTTTGTTTTCTTTGGATAACTACCCAGGAGTGGAATTGCCGGATCATATGGTAATTATATTTTTAATATTTTGAGGAATCTCTATACTGTTTTCCATAGTGGCTACAGGTTCAATGCAATCCTTATCAAAATGCCAAGAACATTTTTCACAGAACTAGAACAAATCTAAAATTTGTACAGAAGCACAAAAGACCCTGAATAGCCAAAATAACCTTGAGAAAGAAGAACAAAGCTGAAGGTAATATGCTCCATGATTTCAAATTATACTACAAAGCTATAGTAATCAAAACAGTGTGGTACTGGAACAAAGACAAACACACAGATCAAGGAAACTGAATAGAGCCTAGAAATGAATCCAAACAATCTATGCTGAAGGAGGCAAGAATATAAAATGGGGGAAGAAAAGCTCATTGACATGTTAGGAAAACTGAACAGCCACATGTAAAAGAATGAAACTGACTACTCTCTCAAACTATGCACAAAAATGAATTCAAAATGGATTAAAGAATTAAATGTAAGACCTAAAACTATAAAATAAGCTCTTTGACATCTGTATTGATAATATCCTTTTTTGATATGTCTCAGGCAAAATAAACAAAAATAAACAAATGGGACTATATCAAACTAAAAAGGTTTTGCACAGTGAAGGAAAAGGCCACCTACCAACTGTGCAGTGCTTAGTTGCTCAGTCATGTCCAGCTCTTTGTGACCCCATGGACTGTAGCCTGCCAGACTCCTCTGGCCATGGGGATTCTCCAGACAAGAATACTGGAGTGGGTTGCCATGCCCTCCTCCAGGGGATCTTCCCGACCCAGGGATCGAACCCAGGTCTCCTGAATTGCAAGTGGATTCTTTACTGTCTGAGCCACCAGCGAAGCCCATACCAACTGGGAGTAGATATTTGCAAATGATATATCTGAAATATATATATATATATATATATATAGTTGTTGTTGTTGTTTAACTTGTGTGTGTGTATACAATGCTTTTTAAAAAAATTATTATTTATTTATTTTTGGCTGCACTGGGTCTTCACTGCTTTAGGCAGACTGTCTCTAGTTTGGCAAGCGGGGGCTACTCTTTGTTGTGGTACTCAGGTTTCTCATTGTGGTGGCTTCTCCTGTTGCAGAGCACAGGCTACAAGTTCATGGGCTTCAGCAGTTGCAGCATGCAGCCACAGTAGTTGTGGCTCTCAGATTCTAAGGCATGCAGGCTTCAGTAGTTGTGGCTCACAGGTTCTAGAGCACAGGCTCACCAGCTGTGGTTCATGGGCTTAGTTGCTCCACCACATGTGGAATCTTCCCAGACCAGGGATTGAACATGTGTCTCCTGCACTGGCAGGCAGATTCCTATCCACTGCGCCACCAAGAAGGTCCCTGATAAGATGCTAATATCCAAAATATATAAAGAACTCATACAATTCAACTCATACAAACAATCTGATTTTAAAATGGGCATATCTAGACAGACATTTTTCCAAAGACATACAGACAGTCAACAGACATATGAAAAGATGTTTAACATTACTAATCATCAAGGAAATGCAAATCAAATTGTGGAGGGCGAGGGGGATGCTGCACCATGTGGTAAAGAATCCACCTGCAATGCAGGAGCCGCAGGATATATGGATTAGATCCCTGGGTCAGGAAGATCCCCTGGAGGAGGGTGCAGCAACCCACTCCAGTATTCTTAGCTGGAGAATCCCATGGACACAGGAGCCTGGTGGGCTACAGTTCATAGGATTGCAAAGAGTGAACACATCTCATGACTGAAGCAACTTGGTGTGCATGCATGTATCATGCCTAACTTCTGTGACCAAGGATCAAAACTATGCCCCCTACAATGCAAGTGTGGATTCTTAACCACTGGATCAGCAGGGAAGTCCAAGAGAAATGCAAATCAAACCATACTGAGATACCATCTCGCACATGTCAGAATGAGTCAAAGTCGCTTAGTTGTGTCCAACTCTTTGCACCCCCATGGACTATATGGTCTGTGGAATTCTCCAGGCCAGAATACTGGAGTGGGTAGCCTTTCCCTTCTCCAGGAGATCTTCCCAACCCAGGGATTGAAACAAAGACTCCCACATTGCAGGTGGATTCTTTACCAGGTGAGCCACAAGGGAAGTCCAAGAATACTGGAATGGGTAGCCTATCCCTTCTCCAGAGGCTCTTCTTGACCCAGGAATTGAACCGGGGTCTCTGGCATTGCAGGTGGATTCTTTACCAAGTGAGCTATCAAGGAAGCCCATGTGTCAGAAAGGCTATCATCAAAAATGGGAAAAAAGGGAAATTTGTTCACTTTAACTTCTCCTTAGTCCACCATATGCCTTCTGTGTACATGTGTTTCATTATCTAAGTGAAATTGTAAAGTTAAAGAGTATACACATTTTAAATTGCTGTGGAAACTGGAAACTGGATCTCCATGAAAGCTGTACAAATTTACATTCCCACCAACCATCTATGAGGCTTATATCATAGAAAGGGAGAGTCATCAGAAGAACCAAATTTGAGGAGATAGGTCAGTTTTAGGCCCATCAGAGCCTGAAAAGATAATCCTCAGCCCAGAGGGACTGGGAGAAAGGCTCCCTCCACCAGGTTGAGGATGGGTATAATAGTGACCTCCCCACAAGATACTCATTTATTACAAAAGGGAAAGCAGAAATTCTGCAGTGGAGAAACCTGGCAGACATCACCTTTACCAGATCATCTTTCAAAGTTAACATCACCAGTAACGAGACAGAGTAATATCCCATGTGACTTCTGATGTGACTTACTAGAAAGAAAATGAAAGTCACTCAGTCATGTCCAACTCTTTGTGACCCCATGGACTATACATTCCATGAAATTCTCCAGGCCAGAATACTGGAGTGGGTAGCCTTTCCCTTTTCCAGGGGATCTTCCCAACTCAGGGATTGAACCCAGGTCTCCCACATTGCAGATGATCTTCCCAACCCAGGGATCAAACCCAGGTCTCCTGCATTACAGACAGATTCTTTACCAGTTGGGCCACAAGGGAAGCCCAAGAATGCTGGAGTGGGTAGCCTATCCCTTCTCCAGCAGATCTTCCTGACCCAGGAATCGAACTAGGGTCTCCTGCATTGCAGGCAGATTCTTTACCAGCTGAGGCACAAGGGAAGCCCAACACAGCATCACTCGTATGAGATTCTCACCAAAAATGTGTGACCTCAAACTCTTCATGAAAAACTCAAGTTGAGGGACATTCTACAGAATAATTAGCCAATATTCTTCAGAAGTGTCAAGTTTATGAAGGACAAAAAAAAAAAAAAAACCCTAGCCAAAACTCTTAAAAACTGTCAAAGTTATGAGAGATTAAAAAAAAAAAAAAAAAGACTGAGGAGCTATTAAGATTAAAGGAGCCTAAAGAGATATTACAACTGAGTCAATGTGGGATCCTAGACTGCATCCTGTGCCAGAAAAAGAACATTAGTGAGACAACCAGCAACATCGGAATAAAGTCTGTACCTTATGTTGCATCCCACCCCGCAAGGCCACAGGTACGAGGCCTTGCACCAAGGCCACAGAAGTGGAGTCCAGAACCAAGGTCACCTCCGAAGCTGAGCCCCTTTTTAACCATTGCCAAAAGTACCTGATCATCACTAACAAGCTTCCTGACTCCCAATTAGGCAAAGATGCCCACTCCAGTAAACACTCTATAGCACCCCAACCAATCACCTAACGCCAACTTTCCAGCTGGAATTTTCTTTGAATCTATAAACATTAGCTATTAACCCACGAGAACCGTTAATTCTCCCTGGTCTGTCAGGAGGTCAGCCCGCTCTGCTTGCAGTGCCCATATTATCTCAGCTCTTTGTTCTTAATAAACTCATTCCCTTCTGAAACGCTCTGTGTCTGGATATTCTTTTCCAACCTACGCTCACTGCCCCAACAGCTTATTTAATAGTATTGTGTTAATGTTAACTTCCTGACTTAGATAATTCTACTGTAGTTTGTAAGATGTTGATATTTGGGGGAGCTGGTGATGAATATTCGAGAACTCACTGTATAATTTTTGCAAGTTTACACTTATTTCAAAAGAAAAAATTTTTTAAAAAAGAAGGGGGTTGGCATGATTGAGNGTCCAAGGGATTCTCCAGGCAAGAATACTGGAGTGGGTTGCCATGCCCTCCTCCAGGGGATCTTCCTGATCCAGGAGACTTGAGTCTCCTGCATTGGCAGGCAGGTTCTTTACCACTAGTGCCACCTGGGAAGATGTCTCAACATAGCTCGAGCATCTTCTTTCACCCAAAGCAAAAAAGCAGAATCCCAATGGAAGACAGTTCACAGGGACCTGGAGTGATGGTGGATTCCTGTAGGCCCCGAGGCATGGATGAGAATGGCTAATTGGACTATGCTCTAGGACTTGAGACCCCTCTGATAGCAAAACAGAAAAGGAATTCAGCTGAAGTCTTAACTTAAAAAAAAATTCTCTACAAATAACATAGAACAGTCTATTTCACTCAACACATAAAAGACTTTATAGGGCAATATGAAAAATCCCAATACCACAATTGAAAAGGCCAAGACAATTCACAAGAATTAGAAATGACCCATTTGAAAAAAAAAATCCAACCTTGGCAGTAATCAAAGAAATGAAAATTAAAGCAATAAACCATCTTAAAGTATTCTTGCAAAAAAAGTCTAATTGGAACTAGACGATGTTTCTAGATCTAATTCCCAGTTTATAGACAATACAGGGAAAAGGAGAACATTTAAATGACATATAGAAGATGCAATCAGCTAAAATTTAAATGTGAAAAACTATAGGACCAGCAACGTAGTTTCTTTACCAAATAAATTTTAAGAAAAAAGAGAGAAATGAACCTTCTAAAGAAACTTAAAACTTACTAAAAGAAACTTAATGGACATATCAACCAAAAACCCAAATGTATCTACCTCATTTGAATCAGACCAAATATAAAAACATGATACAATTAGGGACATGAATACTGACTAGACATTTGATGATATTAAGGACTTATTGTCCATTTTAAGGGAGTGACAATGGTATTTTAGTTATTAAAAGATTATTGATGCTTTAATAATACATAAGGTAATACTTATAGATGAAAATATTTAGTGCCTGGAGTTTCCTGTAATCTTGAGGGAGGGGAGAGAAGGTGGATTAGATGAATTAAGATCTGTCAGGAATCCATGGAGGTTCCTTACACTATTCTGTGTGTATAGCCAAAAGATTGATAATCAACAGTTTAAAAAAAATGGTATAGTTGTCTGAAGCCTGAAAGGTTATATAAAACAATGTTTGAACACAATGTGAAATTATATAAATACATTTATACTTTCTTCTTTTTTTTCTTAATCTGAAGCAATGAGCATGATCAGGAAGAAAATTATGTTTAAAATGGCTTTAAGACCAAACGTATGTACCACTCATAGCTAAGGGGCCACAGAAGGTCAGCCACTGTGGGTAGTGGCCAGCTCCTCCCTGTGGGGGAGCACAGGCTCGGCTTTGTCCCCTCAGCTCCTGGAGGTGGGGACTCTGGAAAAAAGGGGCAGGTGGTGGGCCAGGGAAGTAGGGGGTAGGGGATGGCACTGTGGGCCGGCTCTGTGCTGGGTGTCTCAGCTACTCCTCACTCAGCCTGTGAGGAAGGGGTTGTTGGCCCTCCTTTGCCAACCTCAGTGGAGAAGCTGGCTCAGAGAGGTCAGAGGAGCTGTCTGAGGGCGCGAGGGAAGGAGCTGATGTGTGCTGACAGGTGTTCTGCGCTGGGCACTTCCCTTTCCTCCAGCTCTCTGGTGGCTACCATTCTCCCCAACTTACAGAAGAGGAACCAGCTTCAGAGAGGTGACAGGATTCACCCAAGGCCACTCAGCCGGGGGCTGGCCAGGAGCAGGACTGGCCTCAGCCCTTTCCCTGGTGCTCCTGGTTCCCTGCCAGGGGGGCGCTTCCATCCTAACACGGGGCACTTCCTCGGCTCCAGGTGGATGAGGGAGCAGCCTGACACAGGGCAAGGGTGTGGCTGAGGGGGCAGGAGACCTGCATGCCCGGGCAGACTGGGCCTTCCCTCAGCTGTACAGCTGGGAGCATCAGCCGTCTCTGGTTGAGGTTGGCAACAGAGCTTGGGTAAATGTCAACTGTGAAGTGCTACATAAAGTGCAGAGTCTTGCGGTGGTGGAAGGAACATCTATGCGTACGGTACAGTTAGTCCTTCTGCAGCCTTCTTGGCCGAGCCTCACCTGTGAGGGGACAGCTCTAAGACTGCTGTCAGTGGAGTTAGGATAACGCACGGCAAGGAACCCAGCCTGGAGCACCCAGCAGGCCTCTCCTTCCTGCGGCCTCTCCCCACCCACCCAAGGCTGCTCAGGCCCTCTGGGAAAGCTCTCCAAAAGGCTGACAACTGGCCCCCTCTCCTCTACTGCAGGACCTCCTCAGACTACCAGGCAGGTGAAGCCGAGACCTCCAGGGGCCGCCTGCCTGACCCCTACCATTTGGCCGGACCAGACCAGGGTCATCTGCCTGTTGGCGCTCAGCATCCCAGTGAATTCCCCAGGAAAGGAGGCCTGGGTGCCTCGCAGGCCCGCCCCACCCTGCAGACCTCGCCGTTCACCTCCTGATCCTGGCTCCCTCCTCTCTCTCCTCCCCACCCGGGGCACTGGGTTCTCCACCCTCTCTCCCTTTTTTGTTTCTCTCGGATCTCTCTCTCTCCCCTTTCTCTTGCCATTTTAGTTCCTCTGTTTCTTTCCCACTAAACTCCTTTTTCTGTCCTCATTCATAGTTCACACCCATCTGTTTACCTCCGAAATCTTTCTGTCCCAGCCTCTCCCTTTCTCTCTTTATTCGTTCCTTTTTCTATGTCCCCTGGCTCCGTTCCCATCTCCCTCCCTCTCTTCTGCTCCTTCTTCGCGGTCCGCGGACTCCCTAGCCCTCGCCCCGCTCCCGGGCCCCACTCACCGGCGAAGGCGCCCGGAGCGCGGAGCAGGGCGAGCCCGGCCAGTGCGCAGAGCAAGGGCCGCATGCTGCCGGCCGGCGGAGCGCAGCGCCGCTTCTGCCTGCGGCCGCGCTCCCCGCCCTCCCCGGGATCGCGCCGGCCCGCCTGGGAGGAAATGCTCGCAGTTCCAGCCAAGATTCCTGGGCGGCTCCGGGCTTTCTAGCTCCAGCGAGCCCGCCCCCTCCAGAGACCCCGCGAGCGGAGGGGCGACGTGCCAGGCTGGGCGTCTCCCCAGGAAGGGGCCGCGCTCTGAGCCCCCCGCACCTCCCCCTGGGCCCGAGCACAGAACAGAGGATTATGGAACCGGAGGCCCAGCGATCCGTTATGAGCCCATTTCACAGACCAGCAAGTTGCAGTTTCCAGAAGTGCCACCCACGCCTGTGGCGCAGAATCTGAATCCCTAACTTCACGGAGTAATCAGCTCTGATGACATCAGCTAGTGCCGCTCTGAGAGGGAGGCTCAGAAATGGAGGGTCTGCATTCCACAGAAATTTTGTCCTTCCAAAGGAGTAACAGTATTGTTAAAAGATACTTTCCAAGGAATATAGTGGATTTGTTATTGACCCGGTTTCTTAAATAGAAATTGATGGGGACTTCCCTGGTGGTCTGGTGGTTAGGAATCCACCTTGCAACGAAGGGAACCTGAGTTTGATCCCTGTTCAGGAAACTAAGATCCCACACACTGAGGAGCAACTAAGTCTAAATGCCACAGCTGCTGAGCCCTAACGCCACAAGTCGAGAATCCCTTTGCCGCAATAGAAGATCCCACATGATGGCAACCAAATAAATTAAAAAAAGAAATTGATAAAATGCCAGATCAGGCAAGGCCTTATTGGATCTCTTACCTAAGCACACCAAATAATAGGTATGGGTGCCCTTGCTTGCTCCCTGGGGGAGAGGGTGAGCTGGTCCCTAAATGGCCCCAGGGTTGGGGTGGGTTGTGCCTGGGCTGGAGGGGAATGTTTAGGAGGTCTGCCCACCCTCTTGGTGTGATGAATAGTACCCTGCTTTTGTTTCTGACCCCCCAGAAGTGGCAGTTGGGTTTTTGGTCTTTTTGTATCTTCTTGTTTCTAGTTTGTACAACCACACCGTTACTTTTAGTCCCCTATAGTTTCTTCGTATTTTGTTGCTGGAAAAAACAGTTTGTCCAGGAGCAAGCACTGCAGCAAAGGGTCCCAAGTCCCAGCCTGTCTCAGATTTAGGTGTCCAAACATAGAATGATCTCTAAAAGTTGATGAGATGAACATGAAAATAAAAGCATGAAAGTAAAAATCCCCCAATATAGGCTTCCCTGATGGCTCAGCTGGTGAAGAACCCGCGTGTAATGTGGGAGACCTGGATTCGATCCCTGGGTTGAGAAGATCTCCTGGAGAAGGGAACATCTACCCACTCCAGTATTCTGGCCTATACAGTCCATGGGATTGCAAAGAGTTGTACAGGACTGAGCGACTTTCACTTTCCATATATTATTCAGTTCCATGTATACACATTTTGTCTGAATTTATAGTAGGAACCGCATATGAGACAAGGAACTGGAAGAGTTTACCAAGCTGAGGGAACTGGACTGGCATCTGGCCAAGCTGGCCTCTTGCTGGATATCCCAAAGATTCTTACTAAGCCCAAAGTAGGGGCCAGCCATTGAGAGCAGGGCTCCAAGGAGCACCGTTACTCTGCAGCCTATATTGGAATTGTGCTGCAGGTGGCGCCATTTACATAAAATGCTTCTGCAGTGGGGAGCCCTGAAGTTGTATGTACAGGCAGCTCTGTACATTTTTTCACACTGGATATTTATCTTTTAATATTTTGACAGTTTGATGATGAAAAAAAATTACCTTTTTATTTTTATTTACATGTTATTTTTTATGAGTGGAGTTTTATTTGCCTATTCAAATACTTTTTTTCCCTATTTTCGCTCTTTCCTTTATGTATTCTGATTATTAATCTGATATATTAATATCATCAAGGAGATCAAACCAGTCAATCCTAAAGGAAATCAACCCTGAATAGTCAATGGAAGGACTGATGCTGAAGATGAAGCTCCAGTACTTTGGCCACCTGATGTGAAGAGCCGACTCATTGGGAAAGACCCTGATGCTGGGAAAGACTGAGGACAAGAGGAGAAGGGGATGGCAGAGGATAAGCTGGTTGGATGGCATCACTGACCCAGTGAAAACCATGTATTTTCAGAGAAGAAACTATTTGATTAGATCAAAAGCTGCAGATCCCAGGTTGGAAGGCAGGTGGACTAGATTCTAAAATTCATGCTCCGAGGCATCATCAGGCCCCAGGTGAGTAACTAGGCACTAAGGAAATCTGGAGGGAGGTGGAGGTAGAAGAGGGCAGGTTGGGTCTTTGGAGGCTCAGAGTGGCAAGTTCTTAAGTTAGGGAAAGATGACCCATAACTGCCTGTGTAGTTAAAGTGCTATAATGTGTGAAGTCATCCTTTCCTCTCATGCTTCCGCCCTGGCAGTTACCATCAAGATCCACAGCTGAACCCTCACTCGGAGTATGGCGCTTGGAGAAGTCAGGGGGTGGCCTAAGGTCACACGGAAATGTGGAGACTTGCTCCCAGGATACCTGTGCACCCACTGGCAATGCTGCAGGATGTGTGTGGCCTCCCAGGCTGGCCTGTTGTGGCGCTAAAAGGGGGTAAGGGGCATCTGGCAGGGCTTGCTCCCCCGGCCCACACCCAAAGGCAAGGGGCCAAGGCAAACGGTTAGTGGGAGCTGGCCATCTCTCTGGAGGTGGAACGAAGGAGAGGGACTGCCAAGCTGGAAGGGGCTCAGTGGCTGGGAGGGTCAGAGTCCACAAAAGCCTCCTTGTCTTCTTGTCTCTGGGCAGACAAGACTGGTTCCAGAAAGGTCTTAGCCTCGCGGGGGCCAGGCCACCCCTCCTCCACACAGATGGAGCAGGGGGCTGCTAGCCCATGGCCACACAAGTTACAGGCAGAGAGAATGAGCCAGGGGAGTGTGGGTATAGATGCCTCTGTAGTAGACAGAAGGTGCAGGGGACCTAACAAGGTGAGATTTAAGAGGTCTTTCGTGTTTTGTCTTTGTTTAAAACTCTATCCTCTTTCTGGCAAACAGTCCCAAATCCTCCCAGGCAGGGGAAGATGTAGGAAGGTAGGGAAATCGGCTGTGTACAGGCCTAATGTTAACCAGTATACCATGAGTAAGTGTCATCCTAAATGGCGACATTCACTGATGCTGACATTCATTGATTCCGACTTTATGTCAAGTGCCGTTCCAAGGACTGTGTGCTTGTTTCTCAGTGCATCCCGGCTGGTACTATATGAGCGGCGTTCTGTGGTTATCCCAGAGGTTGGTAAGGGCAGTTTCCTATTCAGTGTTTTTTAAAGTGTGACGAATCCACATTTAAAAGTGGAGGAAACCAGCTTAAAAGTATCCTACCTGCTTAGTTTTGAGATATCTTTTACATAGATTCACACTGCTCA
The DNA here is from genome assembly GCA_006410875.1 of Neotragus pygmaeus. Lineage (NCBI taxonomy): Eukaryota > Metazoa > Chordata > Mammalia > Artiodactyla > Bovidae > Neotragus > Neotragus pygmaeus. The sequence continues at coordinate 103,400 of SJYV01056055.1, forward strand.
GCGTCAGTTCAGTCCATTGTCAAAGCCATAAACATGTTCCAACAGTGTGTTCATTTATGACTCCAGAGTCCTGTGGACTTGGCGGGTAGGGAGTCATCTGGCATTTCCCCCAGCTCTGAGAACCTTATCAGTGTTCTCTGGGGGCGATGATCTCATTTTGCTCAAGACTGGAGCTGGAATAAAATATAAACTAAGGACACTCTGTGTACTGATGTGGGTTCTTGGACACTTTAATCCGCAGAAAGTGATGAGGCCAGATGAGGAATGCAGGCAAAGCTTGACTCAGACTCGGACTTGTGCTGTAGCAGAAGGGAGTGAAAACAAGTAACAAGTGTCCTTGCTTGCTCCCTGAGGGAGGGGGAGCTGGTCCTTTAAATGGGAGGGGAGGGGTGGATCGCAAGTTGAATTAGAAGCTGGCTTGGGTGGTGTGCCCACTCCCTCGGTGGTGCTGCAGGCAGGGCTCACGCACAATATCCTGCTTTTGTTTCTGACACCTCCTAAAAGGCTGTTGGGTTTATAGTCTTTTTGTATCTTGTTTTTGATCTGTCCCAACCGCGAGATGCAGTCATTTTCAGAGTTTTATTTGCATTCCATTGCTCCAGGAGACAGTAGTCCAGGTGCAAACACTGCAGTAAAGTTCCAAGGTCAAGGCAGTTGGCTGACTATTCAAAGCATTTTGGAGTTAGAATCCATCAAAAGAGGAGTTCAGCCACTGACTCTGCCCTTACTGGTTGCGTAGCCTTAAGTAAGTCAGAGAGGGTAACAGTAAGAAATGAGAATTCCCTCGCCTGCGTCTGAGAAGCTTTCCTGGGCTGGTCACTGCTGTTCCCTCACCTTATTTTTCTGTAGGTTGGGAGTTTGCTGAGGGTAGAAAAGGTGCGGGCAATGCACAGGCTGGCAGAGGCCCTCAAATGAAGGTCAGGGTTTGCAGGTGTTAACCAATCCCGAACTCGAACTGCTCACAGCAGAGCAGGCCAGGCCAGTAAATCGAGAGTCGAGTTTCTGGGGCAAGGAATATTGACTGTATTTGGAAAGCTGCAGGCTGAGAAGATGGTGGACTAGTTTCCCAAAGAGGCATCTTGCCCAGGTTTGGATGCTAGTTTCTTTTATGGAACAGAGGGAGAGGCCAGGGTGTCAAGTGAAAAAGGAAATAAGTTGTTGCAAATATTTTCTGGCGAATGTGATAATTTCTTCTTTCCTGAAGCCATTCACAGATGGGCCTGGTCAGGATGTTTCCTGTGAGTGTAAACAAAAATATTTTAGCTTAGTGCTCAGGCCTGTGAGGCAGAATCCTCAGAGATGGGCTATTATGTATACTCTAAGATGGTGGTCCTGAACGTTTTTGGCATTAGGGATCGGTTCCGTGGAAGACAGTTTTTCCACGGACATTGGTGGTGGGGGGTGGTGGGGAGATGCTTGGGGCAGGCTGTATGGTGAGCGTTGGTTCAGACCGAAATGTGAGCAGTGAAGGGGGTGATTCAGGCAGTAACTTGAGCCAGCAATGGGGATCAGTGGGGAGAGGCGATGCTTGGCTAACTTACCTGCCCCTGACCTCCTGCCATGCAGCCTGGTTCTTCACAGGGGTTGGGGACCCCTACTTTAAGGTATAGACAACATCCCTTTAGTGATTAACTGGTAGAAAAAGCAATGGAATACAGAGGTAAAAGAAACAGATCCAATATAGAGTCAGATTTGCTCTTCCCTATTACACAGGCAGTCAGGAAAGTCAGCTGCAGGCCGAGCAAGGGCCAGCAGCTGACTCTGCTTCCTGAAGTAGGTGCAGAGTTTCAGGCCTCATCGAGGAGGCCTTTGAACATGAGTAGGGTTCTTCTTTTCTCTTTCTTTTTAACTGGACAATTGCTATACAGCGTTGTGTTTCTGCTTTACCGCAAAGTGAATCAGCTATATGTATACATATATCCCCTCCCTTTTCAGCCCTCTCCCCTACTCACCCCCCAAGTGGNACCACTTGAACCCATGGCCAGCACCCCTCTAAGAGGAGCTCCTGAAGTTCCATTAGCTTCAGGGGATATCTGCCCTTTGGTGCCTATCCATGATCTAACTGAATCATCACAATATTCCTATGAGACAGATAATGTTCTTACGTGACTTTCCTGAAGAGACAGACTTGGGGCAGTTAGGAACTTGTCACACAGCTAGAGTGCGGTGGTGCTGGGATTTGAAGCAGGTTCAGCCCGACTCCAGAAGCACATCCCTACCCACTGCTCTCCTCTGCCGCTTCTTCCTCTCCAGGAGCTTCCAGTTGCTCAGAGAAAACAAACCTTTGTAAGTAGTCCCCTCATTGCTTTCCAGTCTTGACTCAAATGTCACTTCATCTAAAAGAGGGGTTCACCAGGGGAGATAGGGAATGACAAATGTTCCAGACAAAAGGAGCATTCCAAGGCCCTGGGGCTGGAAGGAGTGTGGTGAATGGGACAAGCTGAGAGAAAGGCTGCATGGNGACTCAAATGTCACTTCATCTAAAAGAGGGGTTCACCAGGGGAGACAGGGAATGACAAATGTTCCAGACAAAAGGAGCATTCCAAGGCCCTGGGGCTGGAAGGAGTGTGGTGAATGGGACAAGCTGAGAGAAAGGCTGCATGGTGCCCAGGGAGTGAGAGGAAACCAGGGTGAGGTGGGAAGGTGCCAGGTCTTGGCATTCCTCTTGGGCGGAATAACTACACCCCAACCCTGAATTAATTTTCTTCACTGCCCTATTTTTTTTCCTTTTGGCTCACGAGGGAGCAGGATTTTAGCTCCCTGATGAGGGATTGAATCCAAGCCCCCTGCAGTGGAGGCATGGAGTCCTAACCGCTGGACTACCAGGGAATTCCCTCCATTGCACTTTTGAGCAACAGATATACTCTGTTTTCTGTCCCCCTGACTGTGAGCTTTACGAAGGCAGGGACCACATTTGTCTTGTTTATTTCTGTGTGTCCAGTGCCTAAGACACTGTCTGGCAATATAGAAGTGTTTGATATACATTTATTGAATTACCCAATTAAGTAAATAGTTATAGTACTAACCTATTTTTGGTAAATGCCTGAAGAGTTGACAGCCATCAGGTGTTGCAGCAGTTGAGAAGACTTAAAACCTTTCAAACCAGGGGATGATCAGAGAGGGTTTCCAAAAGGAGGTCGGCCTGTGAAGGATGGCTAAGCTAATATATATATTTAGGAGCCGATGGTGGGGGAAGGGATAGGATGGTAGCGGTCCAGCAAACTGCTTGGCATGCCTCCCAGCCTCCACCGGCCTCCTTGGATGTGGGCCTCTGTGCTATATTCACACATCATCTAAGTGGGTTGTGAAACACAGACACCAGCTAGCAAGGGATGCTATCGTTTCTCCTTCCTTGGAGATCTTTAAAAATAGGAATAAGAGATCAACTGTCCTAAATTCTTTAGGAAGGGAAGCACCGACAGGGTGGGCGCCTACAGTATATCGGGCAGCTTAACTCTGTCATCTGATACAAACCTCTCAAGAGCCTGTGAGGTGGGCACTGTTATTTCTCTCCCCATTTTACAGATGAGGAAACTGAGGCTCAGGGAAGGGAAGTCCAAGGTCACACACCTGGTACAAGATGCATCTCCCTGACCTCAGAGGCAGTAGTCTTCCCACCACCCTCGGGCTCCGAGGCTGTCTGTCCCTCTCTCTTCTAGGCTGTCTTTCCCGGGCTTATGCTTTCTGTGGTAGATGAGCACGTGGTGCTTCCTTAGCTTGGCTTGTCTCAGTGGTGATAGCAAAAGTGACCTCGTCACGTGACTGAAGGCTGTTGATTTGTCAGCAGCATTCCTTTGAGGCGGGAGCTTGGACCAGACAGCCCATCCCTGTCTCCCCTTCAGTGTTCTTCTCATTACAAAGAGTGTCTTGAGTAGCAGTAACAGGTGGTTAATTTAGGG
>SJYV01056055.1:111753-183006 GCA_006410875.1 Neotragus pygmaeus
GAGTCAGTTCTTCGCATCAGGTGGCCAAAGTATTGGAGTTTCAGCTTCAGCATCAGTCCTTCCAATGAATATTCAAGACTGATTTCCTTTAGGATGGACTGGTTGGATCTCCTTGCAGTCCAAGGGACTCTCAAGAGTCTTCTCCAACAGTGGAGGATAAGCTTGTTGTAATATTTGCTTAAGCCAAACAGAATTGGAAAGGTACATTTGTTGGAGGAAAAAAAAATCATGGACTGTATTTCAAGACTAAATAGAGTTGATCTGGGATTTCCCTCTGTTTTGGTGTATTCAGGTCACCACTCCCCCTCATTAGTACCGGCTGTATTTAACACTGCCACAGTTAATGAAAGCTTTAGTAGTTAAACACGTACACGAAATCCCCTATTACTCCAAGGTGCATGTCACAGTCTTCCAGTGCAATTCAACAAACATTTATTGAGTGCCTACTATATGCAAGAGCTTTCTCATTATAACCATGCTTGTGGAGTTCTCGAGCCAAACTGAGTTTTTTTTTTTTCCTAGTAAATTGTATACATCAGAAGCCAGATTTGGCTGTCTAAAGTGGGAGAGAAGGAGCAGTCACATTACAGAATTACTTGTCTATGAATTTTAAGATCTACTAAAAGGAGTCCTCCTGGTTCCTTTGGGGACAAACATTTCATAATACAAAGGTTTAAAAAATCAACCAAGATTTTTTTTTTTAAAGTTTAGCCTGTTTATTTCTTCTCACCCAGTAAAGGTTTTTCTACCAAAGACAAAGGATTTGCAAGGAAGGGTCTTCTGCTAAACCTAGGAAGCCTTTGTGGTTTTGCTGAAGTCAGGAAAGATAGCAATTCCTAACCCGGAGTCTTCCCCAAAGACTGATATTTCCAGTTCCTTGAGCCAGAAATCTCTGCCTTCAAGACAGCAAAAGGAGAAAGAAAAGTTCTGAGCCAGGGTTAAAGAGGGACAGGATATAATGTTTTATAAGACCAGATGTGAGCAATGATGTGGGGAAATGGGCCCTCTTAGATGCTGCTGGCGGGAGCATAAATAGATACAACCTTTCTGGAGGGCAATTTGGAAGTATTATCAAATGCCTTAAAAGTGATTGTACTCTTGGAATGGATCCCAAGGCAATAAATAGGACTACACACAAAGATTTATCCATAGGAACAGTTGTTGCGCTATTGTTTATAATAGTGGAAAACTGGAAATAATCTGAATGTCCAATCTTAGGGGACTGACTTAGGTTGGTTCAATAACTTATAGGGCATCCTTCCATGATGGAATATTCTTCAGGCATCAGAAATAACTCTGTGTCCTGGGGAATACCATAATGAAAAATAATGTATATATATATATATATATGTATATGTATAACTGAGTCATTTTGTTGTAAAGCAGAAATTAACACATCATTGTAAATCAACTATACTTCAATTAAAAAAAAAAAGAAGACATGATGTAGAACTGGAGTTCTCAGGATCCATAGTTCAGGGAGTCTCTGAAATCATACGTAAAATTTTTTGTGTATGTGTGTTCACATTTTGGGTGAAAGATTCTTAAATAAGTGCATGACTCAAGAGAGTGAAAAAATTCACCACTGTAGCAAATATTTAAAACAGAACGATGCCGACAACGTATTATTAAGTGGATGAAAGATAGGTCAAAAGCCAACATAGTACAATCTTATTTTTTAAACATCTATCTTTACTATTGNGGCCACAGGACTGGAAAAGGTCAGTTTTCATTCCAATCCCGAAGAAAGGCAATGCCAAAGAATGCTAAATTACCACACAGTTGCATTCATCTCACTTGCTAGCAAAGTAATGCTCAAATTTCTTCTAGCCAGCCTTCAACAGTACGTGAACCAAGAAATTCTAGATGCTCAAGCTGAATTTAGAAAAGGCATAGGAACTAGTCAAACTGCCAACATCCGCTGGATCATCTAAAAGCAACAGAGTTCAGAAAAACATCTACTTCTGCTTTATTGACTATGCAAAAGCCTTTGACTGTGTGGATTACAACAACATGTGGAAAATTCTTACAGAGATGGGATACCAGATCCCTTACCTGCTTCCTGAGAAATCTGTATGCCGGTCAAGAAGCAATAGTTAGAATCAGACATGGAATAACAAATTTGTTCCAAATTGGGAAAGGGATATGTCAAGGCTGTATACTGTCACCCTGCTCTTTTAACTTATATGCAGAGTACATCATACAAAATGTCAGGTTGGATGAAGCACAAGCTGGAATCAAGGTTTCCAGGAAAAATATCAATAACCTCAGATACACAGATGGCACCACCCTTATGGCAGAAAGTGAAGAAGAACTAAAGAGCCTCTTGATGAAAGTGAAAGAGGAGAGTGAAAAAGTTGGCTTAAAACTCAACATTGAGAAAAATAAGATTGTGGCATCTGGTCCCATCACTTCATGGCAANCAGGAGAGATCTCTAAAAGGCTCCTTTTAAAAAAATAACCAAAGTGCCACTATAACATCTCTCCCTCCCCAAAGTCAACAAGAAGACCAGTGTTTTTTGAAGAGGTTTTTCTAAGTTCACTGGATGGATGTAATAAAAAGCAGAAAGTAAAAACCGAAATTGTTCTCCGCAAAAGATGCTCAGAGTGGAAGGAAGTTTTGTCCCTGTGCTTGGCTCTCACCCCTGTGTGGAAGAGCTGGGGTCCAGATAGACAGAGTTGGGATCAGAGACACTTAGGGCATGGGGACTCTGGCAGAGCTCCAGAAAACCAGCTGGCTGACCAGCTAGTGGAGCCAGGAGGAGGCCAGGGTGCTTGGGGTTCAGTCATTTGCCAACTGTGTGATCTTGGACAAGTCACCCAGCCTTCAGAGTTACACATTCATCACCAGCAAAATGGCTTATCATCTCCATCCTTACCTCAAGGCCTGCCAACCTTCTAGACAACTTTATATGTCCCCTCGGGCAACCCAACCAACACTGAAGTCTTAGAGTTACAAGAGTTTTGCATTTACAAAGATCAAGTCCAATAACTCTTACCCCCACTCTGCTTCAGATGCCCACAGCCTTAGTATTGTCACTGCGAAGCTGGTCCACCTCTCAAAGCTAAAAATTGCAGTATCTCTTTAAAATTGCAGTAAATTCTGTCACCCCCGTCATTGCATCGAGACCTCCAGTGCCTTCAGCCCCTCCATTTCTCCCAATTGTCAGTCCTCTTACTGGCCTTTTCCCCTTCCTTATTCAGGCTAGACTCCAGAATTCAGCTGCTTAAGCCCTGGCGGGGTGAATCCTCAGCTCCTTTCTCCTCTGCCCGTCACCACGTTCATCCCTTGGACTCCCAGGCTTCAGCTTGTCCACCTCCCTGTCTTTGCTGCCAACACCCACCTGCTGAGCTGCCGGGGTGGGGCTTTCTTGGCACTGTCACTCCGTATCATCGTCCTAACTGCTTCTGTCATTCTCCTCACCCCCTCTCTTTATTCAGGCTTCTTACCCAGGGGTGCTGATACACTGGCTTTTGGGAAACAAAGCGTTTGTCAGTTTCCGTGGTGAAAGTACTCTGGTGGCTGTGTCTATCAGCCTGCTCAGAGAATTCCCAATAACTTCACAACGAACTCTCCTCTTTGCTAACCCTGCAGGAGTTTTCAGCAGATGAGTCCCCTCTTCACCGAGTGAAGAGCGGTTATTAGGTGGGACTCGCTCAACTTCTTGACCCTTTTAAGTAGAACTTTTTACCCGTTTCTGCAGCGTGTCCTCTCTCTCCCTTCCACGCGTGACCCCCATCCCCACCCCCATCACCATTTCTGGACTCTGTGGCCTCGAATTCTTTCAGTTCTCCTGGGTTCTTCCTGTCTTCAGACTAAAAGCATGGTTTAGTTTCTTCAATGCTTAAAAACCTGGAAATAACAGTAAAGACTTCTTTAGACATTGTGATCTGATCTCCACTCGCAGCCAAGCTTGGTGGTCATGTTTTCTAGGATCTCTGCTTCCTTCTCTTGGCCTTTCCTTCCCTTCTCATCCCACTGCGACTAGACTCTGGTGTGCTGGCACCTCTTTACTAAAAGCGCTGGGATGGCATTCGGCATCAACTTCTCTGTTGCTCTGCGTGTCCGTCTTTATCTTGCTAGACCTCAGTGCCTCTTTAGGCCATGCTGTTTAAAGTGCTTGGCCTCTCCTTGTTTCTGGGGCAGTGTCCCCCTTCCTGACGGTCTGTGTTTTCCAAGGACCCAGCCAACTTGGATGCCCTGAAAACATCTCAGAGCCACCAACCCTGCAACTTGAGCTCAAAACCAGGCTCTAAGACTTCTGGTGTGAAGGTTGCTGGTGCCAGGAAGAATTAAGGAGGAGCCAACGGTGGGGAGGAAAATGATGTTGAACAGGTTGAACCTCAGAGCTTCCACTTGCTAGCTGTGTGACGCTGGACCTATCACTTCACCCCTCTCAATTTCCTCATGTGTAAACTGTGGGTAATAATTGGTTGTAGAGGTTGGCTGAGTTTATGCGTTTGTTGAGCACACCATGTGGCACATAATGCTATTTCTAAAATATCTCCACACATACTCTTCCTCTTTTCCTACAGCTGTCTCCTTTCACCAGTTCTTATGCTGATTACTGTGATACTTCCTGCCTTTAAAGATGAATCTCTCCAATTCATTCTCTGTATTTTAAAAATTCATATATGGCTACGTGACTCTCCTATTAAAATAACCCCCCAAACAAACATGATCGATAGATTAGGACCCCGGCTTTGTTTGCATCATCCACCTCTCCCATCTCATCCCCCAGCCACCCGGTACTTTCCAACCACTCCAGACCCCCAAGGGTTTCTGCACTGAGTCACGCCACAGCTGCTGCTGCTAAGTCGCTTCAGTCGTGTCCGACTCTGTGTGACCCCATAGACGGCAGCCCACCAGGCTCCCCCGTCCCTGGGATTCTCCAGGCAAGAACACTGGAGTGGGCTGCCATTTCCTTCTCCAATGCATGAAAGTGAAAAGTGAAAGTGAAGTCGCTCAGTCGTGTCTGACTCTCAGCGACCCCATGCTACCTCATGTGTATCTTTGCACACTCATTCTTTCTGGCTAAAACATTCCTTCCCTTCCCTTTCTTACCCAGTTCAGGCTGCACCTCCTTGAGGATGCCCGCTTGGGTCTGCAGGTGACCATGGTTCTAGAGATGAATGAGTAGGGCAGCCCTACACGCACATCCTGGCCCTCTCAGCTTCTCTTTGGACTGTTTTCTGGACTCACCTCCTTTGAGCCAGGTACTTTGTAAGAGACTCTAATGTTACAGGGAAACCAAGGGCCCCACAGTGACAAGACTTGTTTTTCCACAGGGGACGAACCCTTCATCCCCTCCCGAGGAGACTCAGCTCAGAGCACAGGGTGTGACACATACATGGCTATCCACAGTCGGCTGGATGTCATAGAGGAGGTAATGAGGGTGACCTGGGAGGACATGCAGCTTCAGGACCATCTGCCAGGCTGGTGGTGGCTTTGGAGGGCTCCAACCAATCTGGCTTTTTAAAATTGGGGCGATCTAGGCCAGTCCTGCTCCTTGGCCACCATGTTAAACGTCTCCATGCCCTCCCTGCACTGTTAGGCTGACCAGCTTCCAGCAGACCCTGCCTCGCCTGGGAACTTGCTTGCCTCTAGCAGGAGATTTCTACATATTCACCAGATGAGAAGGTGGAAATTCACTCGCTGTGTTTTGTTATACAGCTACTGCTTGTAACCTGAGGTCCATAGACTTGTGTGGGGGAAAAAAACCACTTTATTTCACAAACCTTTAGCTGAAGTTTAGCACTGTCATTAACTATAGACAAAAAAACAATTGTACCTTGACTTTGTCATCAATAGAAATCAAATAATTTCATCCGATTATAGTCACTGTGAATATCTCAACTTATATCTCAATTTATTCTAATCACTGTGTCAAAAATTCAGTAATTGTTAGGTCTGCTGTTACTTAAGGTAATATGTTTTATATCAAAATTTAAATACTTTAATATTTTAATGCATTTTATATCCTTGGAAATCCTATATATTTTATTTTCTCAATGAAAGCATTCTTCTGATGGGAGTCTATAGGTTTTACCAGACTACTAAAGGGGTTCATTTACAAAAAAAGTTAAGAACCCCGAATAAAGTTTCAAAATGCCAAAACGGTCATTTGGCAGAATAGCCACCAGGGGGCGGGGCAACAAAAGAAATGTGAGCTCCCAGTGGTGTCATCTTGAAATGAGAAAAGGGATCCCAGAGTCCATCCAGGCCCCAAACCAGTGATTAAGCGAAACCGCTGAGCGCCAGAGCAGGAGTGGCCTTGAGTGAGCCCCTCGAACCCTGTCATCTGGGAGCTGAGAGGCAGACGGAGGCAGTGCCTGGACCAGGAGGACCCAGGTCTCCCGGCACCTAGCTCTCTTCCCGCTGCACCCTGCTTGACTGCCACGGGCTCCGGAGGATGCGGCTGATGAAGCAAGACTGACCCCATGTCTTCCCTACTGTCTCCGCCTTCTCTCCTCGCTCTAGACTGTGGGGAAGACGGTGGAGCGCCTGGAAGCAGAAGTCAAAGGCCTGCTGGGTCAGCTGGAGGAGCTGGCCTGGAACTTGCCCCCGGGGCCCTTCAGCCCGATCCCCGACCTCCTGGGAGATGGAGACGGTGAGCGGCTCGGGTAGCAGAGATGGCAGGCTCTGGGACCGGGCAGCAGTGGGGACGACTGCTCCACTCCGTGGACAAGCCAGGGAGTCTCCCGCTTCTCCTTGAGACGGACTTGGGAGGACTCCCCCCGCACCCGACTCCCCCGAAAGCTGTCTGCCCACACCCCCGGTCGCTGTAGCCCAGCATCAGGAAAAGGCACCCGGCAGCTCCACTCTCCGCACCGCCCTGTCGCGGAGCAGCTGCCTCCTCCGTGAGCTCTGTGTTCCTGGCACAGGAGTCCCTGGGGGACTGGCAGGGGAGGGCAGGCGGCAGGCAGTGCCCGTTCACTCACCCCCCAGGTTGCCCCCTCTCTTTCAGATCGCTTCTGAGCACCAGAGCTGGAGCCGCCCAGCAGCTGGCAGTGACATGACAGCCCTCCTCTGAGAACAGAACAGGCATTCTGGCCTGGCTTCCTCAGCTTTGTGCAAAATAAAACCTACTCCTTTGGTCCTCTGTGTCTGCTGACAGTGACCTCTGCAGCCACAGCCCCTTCTCCATCTGCCCCCATGCCCTGAGGCTCACACCCCTGCAGACTCAGACCTAGGTGCACCAGTCCACCTGCACACTTCCACCCTTCTTTACAGGGATGGACAGTGCAGGGGTGGGTTCAAGAGGTGAGGCACCTGAGGCCCAGAATTTTAAGGCAGCACAGTGGAAGGGCCCTCTGAGTAGCCTTGTTACTCAGTACATGGCCCTGGGTGAACAATAAAAGTCACCTGGGAGCTTATCAAAAATGCTGAATTTGGGGCCCTGCCCAGAATCTACATTTTAATGAGATAGCCCATGCGATATGTGTGCACATTAAATTTTTTTTTACCTTTTAACTGAGGTAAAATTCACATAAAATTCTAAATTTTAACCATTTAAAATGGTACATATTCAGTGGGTTCAGAGTGGTGTGCCATCACCACCACCTAATTCTAGGAATTTTCATCACCCCCTGTACTGTTAAGCAGTCACTTTTCATTCCNGGAAATCCCCTGTTAAATAGTACCACCAATTTCACCAAAATTGATTATGAGGTGTCACCTACAGAAGACATGGTCACCCTCAAGGGGCATAGGGTCTTTCAGCAGAAAGGAATTTGAGGAGGCTGCAGCCTCAGTGATTATACTTACCACTCCTGGCATTCCTAAAAAAAGCTTGACTCTGGCAACCTTTCACAGGACAGGTGGGGGTACAAATTGCAGAAAGCAAGAACTCAGGGACCCTTGCATTCCAGGATAACAACTGGCTGAGTGCTTGACTTGTGCCAGGCACTACTCTAATCTCTACTCTAAAGTACATCACCGTCTCCTCTTCCTCCTCTGCCCCCTCCTCTCCCTCCTTCATCTTCTTTTTGGTATCCGTTTTATTTAAATATAATTCACATAGCAGGCAATTCATCTGTTTAACATGTACAAATCAGTGGTTTAGTACATTCACAGAATTTGTGCAACCATACCACAATCCATTTTAGATATTTTTGTTACCCAAAAGGACACCCCATACCCTTTAGTTATCACACCCCAATCTCCCTACTTCCCCAGCCCCAGGCAACCACTAATCTACTTTCTGTAACTATAGATTTACCTATTCTGGACATTTTATATAAATGCAGTATTAGATTTTATAGCCTTTCTTTTTTCTGGCTTCTTTCTCTCAGTACAGTGTTTTCAAGGGTCATCCATGTTGTTACCAATACTTCACTTTTGTTTATAGCTGAATAATATCCCATTATGTGGCTATATCACATTTTATTCATCCGTTCATCAAATCTGTGGACATGTGGGTTGTCTGCACTTTGGGGTTATTCTGAGTAACACTATGAACATTCATTCATGCATAAGTTTGGGTGGGTATGTGGTCTCATTTCTCTTGGATGGAATTGTTGGATCAAATAGTAACTAAGTTTTTGAAGATTCACCATTTTTGCATAGCAACTGTACCACTTTATGTTCCTACTAGCAATATATATGTAAGATGTTCCATTTTTCCTTATCCTCCCCAACACATCTCACTGATAGCAGCCATCACACTAGACGTGAAGTGGTTATATCTCGTGGGTTTAAGTTGCATTCATCTGATGATCAGTGATGCTAAACATCTTTTCATGTTTGTCAGTCACTTGTCTGTTTTGGAGAGTCTACCCAAATCCTTTGCCCATTTAAAAAACTAGGTTGTCTTTTTGCTGTTGAGTTGTAAGAGTTCTTTATGTATTGTGGATACTAAACTTTTATCAGAGATGTGATTTGCAAGTGTTTTCTTCCATTCTGTGGGTTGTCTTATTTTGATAGTGTCCTTTGATATCCAAATTTGTTTTGATGAAATTCAATTTATCTATTTTTTGCTTGTTCTTTTGGCATCAATCTAAAAACCCACTGACATATCCAAAGTTATGAATTATTTATTCCTGTCTTCTAAGATTTTTATAGCTTTAGTTCTTACATTGTTTTGTTTAAAGCTATTTTAGGTCAATGTTTATATGTGGTGTGAGGTGAAGATTCACCTTCATTAGTTGGTTTGTGGACAGCTGAAGAGAATATTCTTTCCCCATTGAATGGTCCTCAAAAATCATTTTATCATAAGGTTTATATCTCAATTCTATCCCATGTTTCTATATACCTTCTTTATGCCAGTATCACACTGAATTACTACAGCTTTGTGGCAAGTTTTGAAATTAAAGAACTATGAGTTCTCTGACTTTGTTCCTTTTCAAGACTTGGCTTTTTGAGGAATTCCATGCAAATCCTGAATTTAAGGATCAGCCAGTCCACATGGACAAAAGCAGTTGAAGTTTTGATACATATTGAACTTATAGATCAATTTTTAGGAGTATTGCCATCTCCACATCTCTTCCAATCCACGAGCCCATGTTTGTTTGTTTGTTTTTAGTGTGTCTTACACCACCTTGGTTAAATTTATTCCTAAGTATCTTACTCCTTTTGTCTGTTCTATCCAATAGGGTGAAGTGCTGAAGTCTCCAACCACTGATGCTTAGCTACCTCTCCCTTCCATTGTTTCTTTTTGGGGCTCTACTGTTAGATGCCTGTGTATTTATAGTTGTTATGTCTTGATGGATTAAACATTTTATTAGGGTATGCTCTTAACTGGAGCATTTACTCCCTTTATATTTAAAGTGCTTAAGGGCCTCCCAGGTAGCACAGTGGTAAAGAACCTGTCTGCCAGTGCAGGAGGTATGAGAGGTGCGGGTTCAATCCCAGGGTCAGGAAAATCCTCTGGAGTAGGAAGCGGCAACCCACTCCAGTATCATTGCCTGGAAAATCCCATGGACAGAGAGGAGCCTGGTGGGCTACAGTCCACAGGACGGCAAGAGTTGGACACGACTGAAGTGACTTAGCCTCGTTAATACCTTAACAATGTTTTATTCCATGTGGATTTTAATTACACTATCCTTTCGTTTCAGTTTGAAGGACTTTCTTTGGCATTTCTCATACAGAAAGTCTACTAGCAAAAAACTGTCTCAATTTTTGTTCACCCAGGAATGTTAACTTTTCCTTCATTTTTGAAGACTATTTTGCTAGATATAGGATGCCTGCTGACATTTTTTCCCACTGCACTGAATATGTCATCCCGTAACCCTCTAGCCTCCATGGTTTCTGACAAGAAATCAGATGTTAATATTTTTGAAGACCCCTTATATGTGACAAAGCAGTTCTCTATTGCTGACTTCACAATTCCTTGTCTGTCAACACTTTGGTTATAATGTGTCTCAAAGTAGATCTTCGTAAAAATACCCGATGATCTGAGTTCCTGGGATGTGTGGGTTAGTCTTTCATCAAATTTGTAGGATTCCAGCCACTGTTTCTTCAAATATTTCTGCTCTCTCTCTCCTCCGACTCCCATTGTGTGTGTGTGTGTTGGTACACTTGATGATGCCCCACAGGTCTTAGGCTGCGTTTAATTCTCTCCTCAGATTGGGAGATCAATTGACCTATCTTGAAGTTTGCCAACTTTCTTCGGCTTTCTCAAATATCTTCTTGAACCTAAGTGATCTTGTCTTTCTGTATATGAGTCATACTTTGTTTCCTTGCATGCCTTGTAATTTTTGTTGAAAACTGGGCATTTTTTGAACATTATGTGAAAACCCTGGAAATCAGATTCCTCCCCTTCCTGAGTTTGTTGCTGCTGCTTGCTGAATTTCCTGTAGTTTATCTCATGACTTTCTGAACTGATTTTTTAAAAGTCTGTGTTCTCTGTCAAGTGTGGCCACTGAAGTATCTGTTCAGCTAACGTAACGGCCTCCAGTGATTCAACGTTATCTCCTGGAACAACAAAACCCCAATCTCCCAGTCTTTACAAATGTGTTCTGTGTGTACTGGAGGCAATCTTTTGATATTCAGCCAGCCAGTCTGTGACTCTGCAGTAGCATTCACTTCCTGCAAATGCAGAGCCTAAAGGTCTACCAGAGGCAAGTCTTCTGAGAATATTCCCAGCCTTGAACCTTCCAGATTCCCAGGAATTAGCGGGAGCACTCCAAAGCCATTACTCTGCAAAGCATCACACTGTCAGCCTTTGCTCCCCAAACTTTTCAATTTGTCACCTGTTACCCCAACTGTTACCCCTCTCTCCAGGCATTAGTGCTAATGAAACAGCCTTCGAATGTCCCTGAGGGTTGCCACCTCCACCTTGCGAGAGTTTCAAATTAGGAAAAATAAAGTCATTTGAGTCAGTCTTCTTGGAAACAACCAGGCAGATCAAAACAACCAACCATAATTCTTGAGAACAAGGTCCATTCTGCTCCATCCATTGCTAAGAACCTATGAAGAACTGTGGATACTGTTCTTGAGGCTGCCAAGCTGGGGTGAGGAGGTAAGGCTGGATACGTGAGAACGCCACAAGACCCTCTTACCAAGACTCAGGTTTTGTTTTTTTAAAGCTTTTTTTTTTTTGGTTGCCACAAACTTTCAGTTCATTTTCAGATTTCTCATAAAGTTGATTCTGATAGGTTTTGCCATCTTGTCACTATTTTGGAGGAACAGTCTTTTCAAGTTCCCTACTCTACCATTTTTGCTGACTACAATGAAGTTTAAGAAGCTCTGATCTAGTCTCCCCTTCATTTTAGGCCCAAAGAGAAGTAACTTACCCAGGGTTACACAGCAAATCAGTAGCTGAGCTGAGGCCAGAATAGGGATGCCTGACTCCTGGACCAGTGTTCTTTTGCATTGTGTTCAGAGTGGACACCAGTATTAGGCCAAAGTGAGTTTTCCAAGGAGTGGGAGGGGATAAGAGCCCCTTGTAGAGTTGGGGACTTGACTGATTGGATCCTCTGCTGAGAGTGAACCCTGTATAGGGCCAGGTGGAGGAATGAGTAACGATGTCCTTGTTTTTAGAAGCACACACACAGAGAGCTTTCAGGCTTGATAAAGCAAACATTTTAAAGCTAGTATCTGCCTGGGGAAATGATTAGCTTGATTTCTAGGCTAGGAATATAACTCCCTGCCAAAGCACAAGGATGGCCAAGTGTGCTGGGTCTTGGTCAAGTGGCTCGAGGCACAGGAACTGAGGCAGAGCTGAACTGACGAGCAGGGCCTGCCTGGCTTCCATTCCAGAGCCCACAGCAGCCTTCTCTGGCAGGGTAGACCAGGCTCTGTCCAGTTCATGCCCCTCAGGCCATCTCCTCTTCTGTGTCCAGAAGGCAGGGAGGAGACAAACTGGTGTCCCCAAGCAGATGTCTACTCTGTGGACAAGGCACTCACTGGGGGCCCTTGCTAGGGCTCAGCAGGCTTGGGCTTGCACCCTAGCCTCTGGCTTCTCTCCTTTCTAAACTTTCAACATAAAAAACCAGGAAGGGAGTGGAGATCACTGACCAGAAGACAAGCTCTGGGCTTCTGGATGAGACACAATTTCTAGAAAGTCTGTCCCTTCTGGACTTGACTTCTCCTGATACCGCCAACAAAGGGGCAAAGGGCCCACCGTGAGACCACAGCCTGGAGCTGCCTTTCAGACTGAAGCGTCCCTGCGGGGAGGAGCTGATCTCATGCCTCTCTGACTTTCTGCTGTGAGACTATCCCCAGGAGTCATGCCCACTCCCTTCGGCCTGGGCCTTCCTTCCAGACCTGGGGGAAGGACTACACTCCTCTTACTTGCCCTAGTGGACCTCACTGTACCCATCTTACCAAAAACCCTGTGTGCCTTTTCAGCATCCAGGCCCGGGGCAAAGATNGAGACTATCCCCAGGAGTCATGCCCACTCCCTTCGGCCTGGGCCTTCCTTCCAGACCTGGGGGAAGGACTACACTCCTCTTACTTGCCCTAGTGGACCTCACTGTACCCATCTTACCAAAAACCCTGTGTGCCTTTTCAGCATCCAGGCCCGGGGCAAAGATTTCAGGAACCTCCATTTCTCATGTCCTTGAGGCCCAGTCCTCGCAAATTACTTATATTCAGAGTTTCCGAAGCACAAGTTTCTTCTTAAAGCCATATAACTTTTCACGAGCTAATAAGGATGGAACCCCTAAGCTACAGGGCAGAATCATGAAGCATGAGAAAGCAAACTGGCACCAAGAAAACACTTCCAGAACGTTCCAGAGCTGGCTGACTTTAATTTGGAAACAGCATTTGGCCATCGACATTCAGGTTTAAGGCACATTCTCAATTACAAGAAGCCCTGTCACTGGCAGGGAACTGGCTTTGTTCTTGCGGTTCGTGTGAAAGAAAGAACATATGACTTTCTGGCCTTTTCTTTTCTAAAGAGGAGTGAGTTTGGCAATAACAGAGCTCATGACACATTTTCAGCAGATGCAGAAAGTATACCCTTAAAGGTTTTCCCTTTTACTCCTCAGTGAAGACATGGCACTCCAACCCCTCACCTCTTTCACACCCAAACTTTGTATGCAGCAAAGACGTGTATGCAACTGTCTGCAACTATATATTAAAAAAAAAAAAAAACCTCTGAACATACAAATTACATGACTAGAAGGAAGCCAAGAGTTTCAGCCATCAGAAAAGGGGAATGACTGCGTGAGTCAGGAAACACAACATCTACTTTAGCTGCAGGAGGCTGTGGAGGTGGGGATGGGAGGAGGCGTCCTGAGAGCTCAAGACGGACGAGGTTCTCGGGCACGGACACAAGCACGGTCAAGGGCTGGGGAGGAGACGGGGCCGAGGCTCTGCAGTTGGTCTGAACCGTGACACCTGGGGGCTACTTTGTAGATGTGTTAGAAACAGACAGACATTCTTTCGGCCTTTTCCTGGCATTGCTGCTGCCAGCGGGTGGACAGAAGGGACCCACCGGCCACTGCTCAGTCGTTGCCACCGCAGATCTTCAGCAGAATCTTCCGGTAATCCCCTGAAGTGTCTCCCTGGTCACAGAAAGGAGTCAGACATCAAGTGAAGAAAGGCTCAACCAGTTCTGGCTTCCTGGCTCTTCATTTTCTTCTGCCCAAAGTGCCCGTGCAGAGAGGTGGCCCTATCTTATGAAATTTCCCATTTTGCTGAGCAGGTGAGCAGCTCACATGCTGGCCTCACAGGTGCATGGACCGGGGACAGTGTAGCTCAGCCTCCCTAGTCTCCTCCAGTGAAAAAACTGAAAGCTGTACTCACCCCAGTGATCAAAGTCAGAATTTGAAAAACAAACACAAAAATGTTTAAACAGCCCAAAACGCCCCTACCCAGGTCTGACTGATGGCGGCCTTTGCTCAGTACGTTTCTGTTGTGCTAAACAGGGATTATACCATAAGGCACTACTGTGTCCTGTGCCGGAAAGGCCATCTGCTGTGATACGACCAGCCGGTGGAGGAGACAGCTACCATTTCGGCTCCCAGTTCACACTGAGCTCTCCTCCAACTGTTCACCGCACTTAGAAGTAAGGCCACAATGAGCTAATTTCTAATCATTTTCTTCCTTGAGGGCAAGGCCTATGGCTTATTCCAGACGCCCACAGCCTACTGGCACACACAAGATTGCTATCAGCAGCATTGTTTCTATAGAAACAATGAGAAAAGAGAGGAGCTTCTCTCAAGAAGATGCCCAACATCAAACATCAGTGAGTCTGAAATCAGGACCTGCGTGTGGCAACTTCAATTTTAGGATTCATGTGAGTTCAGAATTTAACTATCAGAAGCCCCCCTCCTTCCCACTCCTCCTGCAACAGAAATCAATTTTGTCAGACTGTCTCTGGCACATGGTGATAAAGAGGCACTAGTATCTATTAGACACGTACATGTCATACGACATGCTTTACATGGACTGCTTCCTTCAAGATCCAACACTTCTGGGGGTGGGATCATCTTAAGGATGATGGAACTAGGGTTCAGGGAGGTTTATGCAAGCTGTAGTGAGCAAATACTAACAGAAAAGCCAGAATTGGACCCCAAGTGGTGTGACCCCTGAGCCCTCGCTCGAACTGCCTTCCTGTGCTGCCTCCACCACAAAGCTGAAAGAGGTGACTCGTTAGGGAGCCAGAGCCATGCACGCTCGGGGGGGCTTGGGACCTGAGCTCTCACTGATGGACGCCAGATCCACAGGGAGGCTGGACTCTGAAGGCCAGGCCCCAGGTGTACACGTGTGTAGGGGGCGGCACTGCACGTCTCTCATGCTGACTGTGGACCCTCCTCTGCCAACCATTTCCTGAACAGCAGTTGTGCTGGACGCTGGGATGGAGGGTGGGGCAAGAGCAAGGTCAAGACCCTCCCTGCCGTCAGGAGCTGACAAGCCACTGCTGTGCATGCAGAGGAACGAGTGAACACTGAAGAGGGCAAGTAGAGGACCGCAGACGAGATGCCCATGCCTGGCTGAGGCCAAGCCCATGGCACTGTGAGAAGGAGGAGGAGCAAAGGGGGTAGGGGAGCGGGCAGGGAGAGAGCCCAGACGGCCCCCGAGGCCCGTACCGTGATATCGTGGTACAGCGACTTGCCGTACAGCCGCTTATACTCCGCCCTGATGTCCAGGAGGTCGATCTCGCTGCGAGACACCATGATGCGGATCAGGGTCCGGTCTTTGGTTCCGACTCCCTAAAGAGAGTGGCCCAAGGGCATGAGCTATGGACCTCCTCACCATCCAGTCCCCACCTCTCCTGGGCCCTGGGCCCCTCCCCGCCCCCTCTGGAGGAGAGCCCCTCTGGCTCTCCTCAAGCCTCCTCCCCTGGGTAAGGTCCCAATCACAGGATGGGCTGAGACACCCCCCTCACCCAGACCTTGCACCTGGGGATTACCTACCCTCATGGCCTTGTTGAGCCTTTCAGCAAAGAAGGCTGGGGTATTCTTAAGACACTTCACTGGAAGAGAGAAACAAAGCATAAGCTGATCTGCAGAAAACTCAGTCTAGCGGGGCATGGAGCACACAGCCTCCTCTCAGAAGGCCAGCTGTCCATCAGACAACCACTGCATCCGTCTCCCTCCCCCCTCATCTCCTTCAGGCTCAATCATCCCACGAGTCTGGCTCCAGCCCTCTCGAATGGAAACATGCAGAGCCTGGAGACCGACGCAACCCCTTTCCTGATAACCAGTTTGATGAAGGAAGCTGTGTAGGGAAGGAATGCGGATGGTGGTTAGGAGCCATACGGTTGCTCAGGCAGGAGGGGCCCCGCTGGGGATGGCACGACCCTCAGGGGGAAGGATGTCTGAGCAGAATGAATGTCTAACTGGGGTTCTCAGGCCATGACACCTACCATGGGGGACACAGGGAAACTGCCCCACTCAGAAAGCTCCCAGAAAAGCAGAGCAGAGACGGATAGCCTGTGAGAGTCCCAAGTGGGTACAAAGAGGGGCCAAACCCTCAGGTGGAGGGCTGGGGGAGGACTGGCCTGGAGCGTGCCAGGCCCTGCTCTGGAGGACAGAACCCAGGCACTGTGGGAAGCGCACAGCGTCCTGGGAGCTATGCCAGCTTTCCTCAGCCAGGGCCTGTTGTGCTGTTGCAAGTAAAAAAAAAAATCTTTCCATGTGTTTCCATCACAAACATCTGACAACTGCCTGCAGGGATGTATTTTTAGAGAAGACTTGGCAGGATGTGAGTCATCTTCCTCCCGAAGAGCGGCTGGTCGTGCTCCCACTGGTGCTCACACTGCAGCTCCCTCCCCGGGGCTGGGCTTGAAATATAAACAAGAATGCTGGGGGCACAACTACACAGTGATCGGGAAGCAGCCTGATTTCCCACTGCACAGGCAGCTGGATTTAACCATCTTGGACCCTTTCACTATGCTTGCCCTCAACCACAGGGTGGATGAGCACCCAGGAAACTCGCAACACCCCCCAGGCCCCAGCGGGCAGGCTGAGACACCTACCCACAGCCAGCATGCCCTGCTCCAGGTCCCCGGACATCTCCCGGCAGATGCTCTTCTCAATGTCACGTCCCGTCATTCTCTGATACTCGTTAAAAACTAGTGGGAAGACAGAGGGACACGTTATGAACTGAATTCTGGCCCTGACGCTCCCCCCAAATTTTGTGTTGAAGTGTCCCAACTCCCAGGACTTCAGAATTTAACTGTACTTGGAGACAGTCTTTAAAGAGGTAATTAAGTTAAAATGAGGCCCTCAGCACGGGCCCGAATCCAATCTGACTGGTGTCTTTATAAGAAAAGGAGATTTGGATACACAAGCAAACACCAGGGCTGCAAACACAGAGCTAAGAGCATGCACAGACACAGCAAGGAGGGGCCACATGCGAGCCAAGCAGAGAGGCCGCAAGAGAAACCATCACTGCCGGCACCTTGATCTTGGACTTCTGGCCTCCAGAACTGGGGGAAAATAAAATCCTGCTGTTTAAGCTGCCCGGCCCATGGTATTTTACTATGCCAGCCCAAGCTGACTTGGACAGGACGCGTGGTGAGCGCTCTGCCGCCTCCCAGAGCCCCCCATCCCACTCTGCTCCTGGCACCCTCGGCGGTCCCAGTGACCACGCTGGCCCAGCTCTCAAGTCTGCAGGTTCTTCACCCCAAGGCAAGTGCATTCCCCCGCCCCCAAGCCTGCTCACTCAGTCCCCTTACCAGCACCTCTGCTCACCCACTGTACCTCAATCCCCTGTCCAGGAGCCCTGACACCAATACGCTCTGCTCAGATCCACCACTTCCAGTCCCGGCCCTTCTCCATCATTCTGTGTCGGTCTTTCCCAATCTGGCTGTAAGCTGACACCACTCCGGCACCCCAGCTTACCCTGGGTTGGGCTGAGCACCCATGGGAAGTGGGCTGTGGGTTCCAAGAGANTCAGTACACCTGCCCGTACACTTGCAAAACCTAAGTCAAGTCTCACCCTTCCCTCACCCAGCCCTCCGCTGGCGCCCTGTTTTATTCAGGATAGACACCTAAGTCCATGCACCTGTCAGCACGGCTCCCTCCTGTGCAGTGCAGGGGACTAGACCCAATCTCCTGGGACAAACCATGGGGAAGAAAACTTAAAAAAGAAATGTATACATGTGTAAAACTGATTCACTTTGCTGTACAACAGAGATTGGCACAACACTGTAAATCAACTATATTTCAATAAAAAACAATAAGTTAAAAACTGCTCCCACACAAACTCTGAAATTCCACATTCTAGCAGGTAAAGAGACCCGCCATCAGGAGGCCTCCCTTTCTCTCACCTCCTTCCTCGCTTTCCCCAGAATCAGATTCCAGCACAGGCAGGAAACACGTGGATAAAATCCTGCAAATCGCCACTTGGGGGCTCTCTCAAGGAAGGGAAAGGCCCGCGCAGCGAAGAACTGCCAAGGGTTTCCGTTTCCTGGCTCCAGGGCAGCCAGCACAGCCTTACCTGCCACCAGGTGGGCCCGGCTCCGGGAGCACAGAATCGCATTGAACTTGGACTCATCTGTTCCCAGGCGGTTCTCCCCGGCTGCATAGAGCTCCTGGACAGAAGATGGACAGACAGGCATGCAGGCCTCACCCCCGACTCCAGGCCCAGGTCACCTAGGACAGCTGGGCAGAATCTCTGGGCCCTGAAGCCCAGAGGGGAGGGAAAGGGGGGCAGGACCCCAGCTGAGTTCCATTCACTGTGCTGAGACAGATACCATCCACACATCCCCTGGGCCAGGAGAGCCTAGGCCGCTGGGGTCCAGGACAGGCACGGAACCAGGGGCAGCAGCCCCAACGAAAACACAGGCTTGAGCTCTAGCTCTGCTAGCCTCTTGCCGTGGGACTCTAGGCAGGTTCTCCGCTCTAAAGTGGGAAGAGTGAGTGAGAGTCAGGGCCACCAACCTGAAAGCCCGAAGGGGCCACTGGGTAACTTAACTGCAGGAATCAGGGCAGTTTAAGGCCAGAGAGTGGTGGGGACTGTGGGAACTACACAGAGGTGCTTCTCAGCTGAGAACAGGACAGAGAGACAAGGCTCACAGCCCCCACATCCACTCTTCATGCAGTGGTTTAGTTGCTACGTTGTGTCCAACTCTTACAACCCCGTGGCCCGCCAGGTTCCTCTGTCCCTGGAAGTTTCCAGGCAAGAATACTAGAGTGGACTGCCATTTCCTTCTCCAGGGGATCTTCTCGACCCAGAGGTCAAACCTGGGTCTCCTGCACTGCAGGCAGATTCTCTACCGACTGGGCCTGGGTCTCCTGCACCGTAGGCAGATACTCTACCGACTGGGCCTGGGTCTCCTGCACCGCAGGCAGATACTCTACCGACTGAGCTAGCAAGGGAGCCAGAAATCCAGATATCCATATGAAATTTCTCACCTTTGAAGGCAGTTTCCCTATCGATAAGCGGAAACACCTAAGACAATAACGATTACAACGGATAGATCACAGTTACGGATGTGGGACTTTATGTGATGGGTGCCTGCCTATCATTTCATTGCATACACCATTTTATGTTTGTAAATGGGAAGAATTTGCAGTTTCCTCTTAAACTGCTGAAGGTCTAAGCTCAGTATATATGCCAATTGGTAACCTTTGAACCAGATGGCTCCAAAGTGCCTTCCGAGCCTCAGGTAGCAGCAGCTCGTGGACTTAAAGGCACCAATATTTGAGGGCAGAAGGTGCCCACCAGGGGCTCAGAGACCCCACAAGTCAAGATGAGGCCAAACAGGTCCCGAACTAAGAAGGCAGAGTAGTCGGCACAAAACCCTTCGACCAAGGCAACTTCTGCCTAAGCTAAGAAACGGCCTGGACAGGAAACAGCGATGGGAAAATCCCCACAGGGGCAAGGCCAGAGCCTGGGGCTTTGAGGATGTCCAGCCTTAATTTCAGTTATGGAAATGGGGGTCCCAAGCCTGGGAGATGTTAAGGAGGGGACCGGGACCAGGGCAGGGGCAGGCGCTGTCTGGGCACAGGGAGCGAGCGAGGCATCTGGGTCTCTGTCTAGGCTCTGCCTCCAGGTCTCTCGGGACACAGCTCTGCCTTCCTGGGCCTCAGTGTCCTCACCTGGACACCTCGGTGCCCACCAGCCCACCAGGAAGCTGGGGCCCTCTCCAAGCAGAACTGCTACAGTGGTCTGACATCCTTGGTAGAAAACCCAAACAACTCTGGAGAGGCGCTCGGATGCCTGGACAAAGAGAGGAAGCGGCCAGAGACAGGTGCCCCTTTGGCCTGCAATTCACACCAGGCTGGAGACAAGGCAGAATTCTAAGGCTACGCAACTATCATGGCAGCTGGTTTCTAGGTTCAAATCAAAAGCTTAACAGAATAATGGTCTAGGCAATCAAACACAAGAGAAGTACCAAGTCACATGAAATCCCACATCCATCACTGATCTACCAACTGTTAAAAGTAATATTACCCCACATGGCCCCTCCTACAGGGCGGGAGGCTGAATGAAGCCTATGGAGGTGGGTGACCTGCTCAAGGTCACACAGTTGATAAGCAGCAAAGCCTGTGAAACTCAGAGAGTCTGGAATCCACTCCTCATCTTTGCTGTTTCCACCCCTCATAACACAAGGAAGTGGGAAACGCCCCCTGCGCAGGAAGCCAGGTGAGCGGCCGTCACGCTCACCTGCACATCTCTCTGGACGAGGGCCATGTCCACGTTTGTGCTTTCATCCCGGTTTCCCTGAAAGGAAGCAGGCTGTGAGGCAAGGCCACTCCTTGGATCCACACCCCTCCCTCCCCGCTCCTCTTCCCTGTGGCTCAGACGTTCACTTGTCCCTGCCGTGGGCCCAAGCTCTGCCCTGGGAAAGTACCTGAGAGAGAGAGACGAGGAGCCGCTGGAAGTGTCCTGACGTGTCGCTCCGAATGGCCTCCTCCAGGGTCTTTTTGAATTCTGAAAGCGAGATGCCGGGGAAGGGCCACCCTGTAGCTCTGCAGACCAAGCTGCCCACTGCGCACAGGCAACAGTGAGCACTGGCACGAGGAGCAGGTGGCCCACTCGGCCCCCAGAAACACCCAGCTGGAGACCAGGAAGGGCGATGGCTCCCAGGCTGACCTGGCCCTCGGCACGCCCAGGCTTTCCCTCAGCCCTCTCTTAGCTCAGTCCCCTGCTTCTGTGCAAGCAGCAATCAGGGCTGGGCCTGGCATGGAAGCCCAGTGTGTTGGGGATGGCAGGAGATGAGGAGACAAGGTCAGGAAGGGAGAGTTCAGGCCCCGGAGGGAGGGAGAGGGTGTGGCCTCGGCGGCTGAGGCCCCAGGGCCAGCCTAACCTGTCTTGTAGAGTCTGTTCAGCTCCCGGATGTGCTCGTTGCTGCGGGAGGCGAGGATCTCGATCAGGCAGGCTTCATCAGTGCCCGCCCCCTGCGGAGCCAGAGCGCAGGACAAGGCAGGAGCTTGTGACAGGCTCCTTGCTGGCACACAGGGAGGAGCAGGTGCCATGATCCCTCAGGACACAAACCCCAGTGGAAGAGCCACAGACACAGACCCACCTATCATGCTGCTGCTGCTGCTGCTGCTACCCCGGCCTGAAGCAGCCAACCTCCCCTACACAGTCCCAGGAAAGACAGCAGCATGGTGACAAGTAGAGATCCACTTGAAGGATTATCCCCATCCCATCTCCCAGGACACCAAGAAATCAGGGAAGTGTGGTGACTTGTCCAAGGCTACACAGTAAATGGTGGGGCTGAGAGGCAGGCCTAGATCTGTTTTATTCCAAGTTCAGTCCATGAATAAAGTGACAAACAACCGAGAAAACGGTTTGAAAGCAAGAGCATCGACACACGGGAAAACCCGACTCCCAGAGTGGAGAGTCGGGCGTCTGGAGACACCTAAGAAAAGGCAACAACACTGAGGATGGAAGAGACGGCTGAGGAAGGGGCAGTGAGGAGGCAGGGGCAGTGAGGAGGCTGGGGACAGGGTCAGTAGCCTGCTTTCTGCGTCGGGTTGCACCTTGGTTCTGATGATCACTAGCTGTGTGACCTTCGGCATGCTACTTCACCTCTCTGTGCCTCTGGGTCCTTGACCATAAAATGGGAGTGATACTGGAGGCAGATATGGTAGGGTGTACTGGAAGCAAGAGAATCAGGAAGGACTTTCTTGACTGACATAAGAGAAACCATTTCTGGCCTAAACCATTTTGTGACCTAAGCCTGGCCACAGTACTTGTCCTTAAGGGAACAACAGAGCAATAGGAACGATAACAAAACATATGTGAAGACCCTGGGTTCTGCGTCAATGGTAAAGACAAGCCTGAAGCACTTTCTTGAGCTATTCTGCAGAATTTAAACCCTTCTGGGCACTCAACCACCAAAACAAATGGATCCTAAGGGATGACGATGTTAACCTTTGCAGGTATGGACTCTGTGGACCATTCAAGCCCCCTCATGAATATGCACGTGTTAGCTTAGAATTTCCCCAATTTTGCAGTTCTAGCAGACACTGCTTTGGGAAAGACCCCTGATGTTCTTACTTGCTGCAAGTAATAAATCCTTCTCCTGCTTCTTGGGCTTCCCTGGTGGCTCAAAGAGTAAAGACCCTGCCTGCAACGTAGCAGACTCAGGTTCGATCCCTGGGTTGGGAAGATCCCCCAGAAAAGGGAATGGCAATCCACTCCAGTATTCTTGCCTGGAGAATCCCATGGACAGACAAGCCTGGCAGGCTACAGTCCGCGGAGTCATCTTCTCCTGCTCCTTGGCTTAGTTGCGTCTTTTGACGCCCACAGAGAGATGAACCTAGTTTCAGGGGATGCCCCTTCGGGGCGGGAGGAGTCACTGTGCCCACTAGGCCCTGAGGAAGGTTAGATTCCTTCTGGGGCGCCGGCTCAGCTCACAAGGACTTCCCTATCTGTGGGAGCAGCCCCAGCCCATCCACAGGCACTGCCAAGGGTCTTGGCAGTCACAGGACTAGGGGGAGGCTGAACCCAAATGAAGTCCATCGAAACCGACCTCCTATTCGGAATCTGGACCAAGGGACAGCTGGCCTCTTCTGTGGCTGGATCTGTGACAGGTGCTCGGGGAGGGGCCCACAGGGATGCTGTGCCCAAGGAGAGGCCCAGAAGCAGATGGAAGAACGAAGCAGACCCTCGAGCAGCAGGCATGGGAGATTCTGCCCAGTCCCGTCCCTCTCCAAGTTAGGCTGCTGTCGCTATCCTCCTGATTCTCCACCCTGGCTCTGCTTAAGCTCCTCACGAGTGTTCTGTTATCTGCTAACAATAGAGTCCTGATGAATGAGGATGATACCATCCACTCTTCCCACCCCCACTATCACTGTATCACTGATTTCCTCTGAACCCCAGCTCCCACCATTTAAGGCAGAGAGACTTAGATGCTCCCTGATGATGAGTGATGCCTCATTTGCCTCTTGGAGGAGCCACCAAAAGTTCCCTTTTCTACAGCACTTGGACCCCAGGAGCTATACTGACAGCTANCCTCTGAACCCCAGCTCCCACCATTTAAGGCAGAGAGACTTAGATGCTCCCTGATGATGAGTGATGCCTCATTTGCCTCTTGGAGGAGCCACCAAAAGTTCCCTTTTCTACAGCACTTGGACCCCAGGAGCTATACTGACAGCTAGCTAATGACTGAGCTAAGACACACACGTGCTCTAGGCCTTTGTCCATCATGTCCACACACACACAGAACATACACACCTTGATAGCTTCCTTTATCTCATAAGCATCAAAGAGGACAGGGGTCTTCATCAGGGCTAAGATTGTCTTCTCAAAGTTTCCTGACAGTTCAGATTTCAGATCTTTGATCAAATCCTAATTGGACATTTAGAAAAACAAAAAAAACCTATTTTGAGAATCCACAGGAGGTGACCAATAGGGAACAATATCCCAGATCCAGCAGCATTTACAGAAAAGACAAACCTCAGGCCCCAGACTGACCTGCAGAATTGTAACCTGCATTTGAACCAGATTCCCAGGGAACTCCTAGTCCATTAAAGTAGGAGAGACACTAGGCCAGAGCACTAGCCTGTACGTACTCAGTGGTTATCTTTCTATTAGTAAGATCCAAAAGCCCCCAAATTCAAACTTCTATATGTTCAGTACTTAAGAGCTTCTTCTTTCAAAGAGAAATAACTTGCCCATGGTCTCAGTGAGTCATGGAAGAGCCAGGATAGAACCCAGATCCCTGGGCACCTCTCAGCAAACTTCAATACGCTGTGGACTCTAGGATTTCTACTTCAGAGCATCTTTTGCCTCTAGAAGATGCCATCAGTTGAAAGCCACCAAGAAACGCCCTAACATGCCTTACGGTCCATCTAGGAGATTCAGGTCCCAGGGAAAAGCAGAAGTAGGCTGCACCTATCAGGAGGATATGCCCTGATTCAGGAAGGAACCCCTGACCATCCCTGTTGGTCCCAGGAACCAACACTCACCTTCCCATATGCTGTCTTGAAGGACAGGAGGATCTGCTGCCGTTGCTTGTTGGAGCGACTACCCAGGCAGTCAATGATGGCCTGCTCGTCGGTCCCTGGTGGAAGGAGAGGTGGGAGTGAGCGTGGGGTCACAGGGATGCTCTGTGGCTAGAAGCTTTCTTGGCCTGGGTCCTCCAATTCCCCTGAGCATCCGCAATACATCCCCATGTCCACACTCTCTCTAACCCGGGGGCCAGGCCGCCTCCACCCAGCGACCCCAGCCCACAGGGCCACTGTGTGACTGCCGAGGGAGTCGGGGGAGGCAGCTGGGACTCATGCCACCCAAGGTCTCTCACCAAAGCCCTTCATGGCCTTCCGCAGGACCTCAGCGTCTCGCAGGGGGTCAAAGCCAGGTGCATCTGTGATGGTGCCTCGGTTTCCAAACTACTCAGACAGACAGACAGACAGACAGTAAGATGCTGCATTTCCTAGGCGTGAGACTGCCTGCCCCAGACTCTGGAAATGACATTTCTTATACNGTTATCATAAGATATTCAATACACCTTCCTAAACTAAAAAAAAAAAAAAAAATGTGGGTTCAGCATTTGAGTCAGTTCTAGCGAGGTGGTGAACCTATAGCCTGTTATACAGAGTGAAGTAAGTCAGAAGGGGGAAAACAAATATTGTATATTAACACATATGTATGGAATCTAGTAAAATGGTACTGATGAACCTATTTGCAGGGCAGGAATACAGATGCAGACATAGAGAACAGACTTGTGGGCACAGCAGGGGAAGAAGAGGCAGGGATGAATTGAGACAGTGGCAAGGAAACATATACACTGAAAGTGAAAGTTAAGTTGATCAGTCATGTCCGATTCTTTGGGACCCCATGGACACTATGGTCCAACTCTTTGAGACCACTACCAGTCTCCTCTATCCATGGATTTCTCCAGGCCAGAGTAGTGGAGTGGGTAGTGGTTCCCTTCTCCAGGGGATCTTCCCAACTCAGGAACTGAACCGAGGTCTCCTGTTTGCAGCCAGATTAATTACCAGGGAATCCAGGTATCTGAGCTACCAGGGAAACCTTAATGTATACATTACCATGTGAGCACACACACACATATACTTTTTTTTAAATTTTACTTTACAATACTGTATTGGTTTTGCCATACATCAACATGAATCCGCCACGGGTGTACATGTGTTCCCAATCCTGAACCCCCTTCCCACCTCCCTCTCCATACCATCTCTCTGGGTCATCCCATTTCACTAGCCCCAAGCATCCTGTATCCTGCATCGAGCCTANGCAGAGCTCCTCTCTCCAGATCAATAGAGTTTTTTCTTCTTTAATATAAGAACTTTATTCTTCTGATTGTGTCAACTATTAATATAAATATTTTTGCTTAACTGAATTGTGCTCTAAAAGGCTTCTGTTGGAGGAAAGGATAAAGAAGATGTGGTGTGTATATATATATATATAAAGGAATATTATTCGGCCATAAAAAAGAATGAAATTGTTCCATTTGCAGAGACGTGGGTGGATCTAGAGACTGTCATACAGAGTGAAGTTAAGTCAGAAAGAGAAAAGCAAATATTGTTATATTAATGCATATATGTGGAATCTAGAAAAATGGTATAGAGGAACTTATTTGTAAGATAAGAATAGAGACACAGACATAGAGAACAAACCTATAAACACCAAGGGGGAAAGGGAAGAAGATGGGATGGATTGGCAGATAGGGTTTGGCATATATACACTACTATATATATAATAGATAACTAACAAGAATCTACTCTATAGCACAAAGAACTCTACTCAATGCTCTGCGGTAGCCTAAATGGGAAGGAAATCCAAAAAAGAGGGGATATATGTATATGCATAGCCGATTCACTGTACTGTATAGCAGAAACTAACACAACATTGTAAAGCAAAAATACTCTAATAAAAAATTAAAAATAAATAAATGAATGGTTCTGTTGTCACCAGTACCAATAATAATGCCTAACCTATACTCATCCTGAGTTTTGCTACTTTCATAAAGCCTGTCTATTTTTTTTCCAAATTGAAGCCACAAAGTTACCAAATCTATCCACAGAACCAGTTATACACACTGATGTTTAGGTCTCCCATTTTGCCACATGAAGTGATGGAAAAAAGCTCACCTAGGGTACAAAGGTAGGATGTATGCAGTTGGTTCCTTAAATTACATTTTCCTTGCAGCAAGGTATGAGCAGAATCTTTACTTGTACAATTTGTAAAACGGCAGAAGGAAAAGCCTACTGGGTCTAGTTTTTACATTACATTGAAGTAATAAGTAAAATTGAGTTATAGCCATGTCTCACTCTCTGCAAATTACCATCCCACATTTCCCGGCCTGCATTGGAAGACGTTTCTGTGAAGAAACGTGCTTCAGAGAAACGTGGTTCTGAATTGAGTGTGAGCTGAGGTAAATTCTAAAGCCAAGTTGGCAGGCTGCTTAACTGTACAATAGAAGAAGGAAACAGGATTGTGTTTTTACAAAGACTGTGTCAAGTTTCAGTAGAAGTCAACCTCAGATGAGAGTGGAAGTGAAAGAGAGGTGGCAGAGAACTTGAATGAAATGAAAACAGATCTCCACCAAGAATTTTCGTAACAATTGTCCCCACATATATACATGAACATTTCAGATTCACCTAGTAATACTGCCAGCTAATAGCCTACAATTGATAAAGTGCTTTTGTGTGTATTTTCCTTTCTTTGCAGGCTGTGAGCCTTGAACATCAATCAGTCATCCAGGATGCTGCTGGAGGCTAACGAAGAGCCTTCTAGACTTCAGCTTTCTTCAGGCACCACCTGTGAATAGATACACCCCATGGTACCCCCCAAGGTCCATGGGTCTCAGGACTGTGTGTGTGTTTGCGTGCATCTCTACTGCACATTGCAAGGTCAAGACACAAGGAACAACTGCACCTTCTTTCTGCAGGTAAGAGCTCTCTCTTCCGCACAATCTACTGTCCATCACATTGAGAAGTCACACTCACATCCAATCACCCTTTGAAAACTCTCAGTGCTACCTAGGATGCTGACAGAGATGTCTTGCTGATTTACCCAGTCCTTTGATGATGAATAAAATCAAGCCCTGATCCCCACTGCTGTTTGATATTCAGCCATGTCCAGCGAAGGAGCCCTGCCGGTCACTCGTAATGCAGCCTCCCAGTCTTCATCTGTCTGTGAAGGACCTATGAAAGGTAGGATGCTAACAGGCTGACTCTTCCTTTTCTAAAGCCCTATTGACACAAGCTGTTGTTTAGTTTCTAAGCCATGTCCAACTCTTTTGCAACCCCATGGACTGTAGCCCTCCAGGCTCCTCTGTCCATAGAATTTCCCAGGCAGGAATACTGGAGTGGGTTGCCATTTCCTTCTCCAAGGGATCTTCCTGACCCAGGAATCAAAGCCAAGTGTCCTGCATTGGCAGGCAGATTCTTCACCACAGAGCCATTAGGGAAGCCCATATTTACACAAATTACTTCTTTTTAATGAGCAACCAGGATTTCTTTTCTTTCCTCTTTGTATCAACCACACACACATTCACTGCTGGAGAACCAGTGAACATTTGGTGTTCTTATTTATTTTATTTCTAATGAGGCAGGTTCAAGTCAAACAGCAAAGTCCGAGAAAATAATCAAACAGCTCGTGGAAGACTTCTTGCCTTTGTGTTTGTTCTAGTTTTCCTCCACTGATGGTTTTCAACTCTCTTCTTCATCAAGGGCAATTAAGTAGGTTTCCTGCCCCCAGGGCAGGTGGTAGCCCCAGGTTCAGGCAGAATCACTGAGACCCTGATGGCTACAGTGTCTTGGTACTCAATGGGCCACTTCCCAATGGGCTTTCAGTGGAGAAACAGAGACACTGGGAGACCTTTCTGCAAAACCAGACATTACCAGACATTCTGGAAACCCAGCCAGTTCTGGCTATTGTTGAGAAGATGCTCAGCTTTCCCCAGGCCACACTTCTGTCCCCAGAAAGGAGAGGGCAGTGAGATCCCAGGTAGGTAAAGGGAGAAAATCCCCTCTATCCCTGAGAGATGTGACCTGTTCTTTGTCTTGAATTTGGCCTGGTGTCACTGAAGATCCATGGGGCCAGGATCCCATAAATGGCACTAAGTATACTGAATTGTTGACTCCATGGCTTGAAACAAGACCAACACTAGTTTGAGAGGGGTATGGAGAGCCCTTTACCTACCGCCACACAGACGGAAATGGTGTGAGCCAGACGAAAAGGATGGAGGGTGCTGCTATCTGCTTTGTATTGAAGCAGGTACCTGGTAGAAAGACTAGGAAAGAAAGGCAGTGTAATTTGATTTATTATGTAATAGGATTGTACACAATAAAGAAACCTCTTAGGTGACAAGGAAAGAGGTCTCAACCAGATGGCAAGGACTGTACCTTATGCTTCTATTAAAAACCACATCCTCTGTGTGTCCAGCCAAAAGTGAGTCCTAATATAAAACTGATACACCCTGTTAGAGTAAAAGCTCTAGAAAAGGGTTTTGTTTTGTTGTTGTTGTTGTTTTGATTTTTAATTGTGTGTCCCCATCACCTAAAAAGGCAGGCATTCAATGCATATTTACTCACTGACAGCCAGAGTTTTCCATGTCCTCCTCCCTTCCCATCCCCGTGAAACAACAGGATTTATAAACCAAAGCCAGTGAAAAAGGGAGACGCTAGTAGAAAGAAGTGCTTTCTAACCACAGTTTGGGGAAGAACTGGCCACCCAGGAAGATAAGTTCTGACTCAATACCGTCTTCACCTACTCTTTATGTATAAGGGAAGCAAAATCACACGTGTGTGGGGGACCTTGGCGTGGGGAGGGGCCTGAGCCCTCCTAACGACCTTTCCTGAGATTCTTGGAGAAAAGAGATCCTGGGTACTGGGTGATCAGATGAAAGATGGCATAAACATCAAACGCATCAGTGCAAAACTGCAGAACTTGCAGACTACTAGGTAAAGGAAATGTGTTCATTCAAAATACCGGTAACTGGAAAACGGGTTTTGGAAATGGCTCTTTTTTTTTTTTAAAGTGTTGATCTTGGAGCTTCTGGTTTAGACTCTTTCTCCGCTTCCTTCTTGTGTGTCCTTACGGAAAGAGGATGCTCCAAGGCCGACATCAGTGTCCCCTTCGCCCCAATCCCCGTTGTCACAGCCCCTACTCCCACCCACCCCCCNTGACTGCCTCCCCGCCCCGCAGGGGCCCTGCTGCTGGGAGCGCACGCACCATGCACGCGGGGCAGGGGGAGCGACGGGGCGCCTGTCCCCACGTGGTGCTCCAGAGGACGCCGCGCCAGAGCCTCTACCGGCCTGTCTGGGCCAGTCCCATGATGGAGACGCCTGATCTCATTTGCAAAGGAGGAAACTGAGTCTCAGAGAACGGAACATATCTGTCTGTTCCTATCAGCTAATAAGGCAAGAGAGTGGGGCCTGGCCTCATCCTGGCTTTTCAGAAGTGGCTTCAAACCCTGGCCTCACTTGGCCCAGGATCCAAGATCTTCTCTAGCCCCTTCCCATCTGGCTGCACTGTGT
Source organism: Neotragus pygmaeus (assembly GCA_006410875.1). Lineage (NCBI taxonomy): Eukaryota > Metazoa > Chordata > Mammalia > Artiodactyla > Bovidae > Neotragus > Neotragus pygmaeus. Next base: position 141,556 of record SJYV01056055.1, read on the forward strand.
GGGTATGAAGGGAGCAAGGAAATGACTGGAAAGCACCATCACTCCTCCCCTTTCCATGCCTAGACCCTCTGAAGAGAGGGCAATCCCTCCCCCACAGGCCCCAGACCTTCTTACCTGGTGCAGCTGGTGGGTAGCCACCTGCGGGCGGTGGGTAGCCTGGGTAGCTCATGGCTAGATCTGAAAGGAAAGAGGAAAGTGTGCTCAGGCTAGGCCAGGGGCTCCCATTAGCTTTACTGGAGAACAGCAACACCCACAAGCCAGCCCCAGCAGGAAGAGCTGCATCAGGCTTGACCCGGGGTGGAGCAACCCAGCTCACCCTTTACCCACAAGGCTCCTGCCAGAAACAGCAATCGGGGCATTACAGGATTCGTCACCCACGAGCTGGTGAGTTACCTTGAAAACCGCTTTCACCCAGGCTCCACTCCCACCTGTGCTGACAAGGGATGCTGCAGGTGTGACGCTGTTCTCCCATCTCATTCTCAGGGGCAGGTCTATCTGCCTGGATCTTCTTTATCACCATCCATCCAGCATCAGGGGAAGCCCGCACTCCCATCTCCCTGCACCCAATCTACAGACCCTGAGCGATCCACAGCGGGCTCCAGATTGAATCTGCCCCAAACTACACTTTTTGTTCTTCAGCCTCTGGTTCACCCGGCAAGGGAATCCCCGGGTATGGGATGACCATTCCCAGAAATAAGGAAAGCCCTCAGGAGGGCTTATCTGATCCAGCGAGGCAGTACTATCCTGCGCCTACAGACGGAGCTCTGAAAGGGCAAGCGACCTGCAGGCCGGCAGGGAGGGAAGGAGCCAGGCCGGGACCCTAGGCTCCTGGTGACAGTGGGAGGCCTGTCCTCACAGCCCCCTCTGTATAGACCCCTCTGCCGTGCCTCACGCTAGAGGAGCTGCCCAGAGGGACGCGAGCTGCTGTCACAGCACAGCCTCAGACCATCAGGAAACCTGCCTACTCTCGCCAATCAGCGGCTATTGCAATCTAAGAGGCACCCAGGGGGCAGTGAAAGTGAGGAAACCTGTAGGCTTCCTCAACAATCACACCTGCTGAGCCCAGGTGAGCGGCACCTCCTTGCACGCCAGACCCCAAGCTAGTTCTCAAGCTGCAGTGTGCACCAGAACCCACCTGGAGGGCTTGTTAAACACGCTGCTGGGCTCCACCCACGGGGTTTGAGTAAGTAGAGCCAGAACTATTTCTAACTAGTTCCCAGGTGATGTTACTGGTCCAGGAACTCTTAAAAACACCTCTCTAGACACCATTATCTACCTACAAAATTCTGGGCCGCCCTTCACAGCTGTGCTGGAGAACTGCACACGCTGTTTTTTAAAGAAGATGAAGGGCTTCCTTAAGGTGCCACTGGTCCCCGTGAGTCTGGTTCTCAGCCCTCTGGGCATGGTCATTTATTTGGGTCGGTGGGGCCATGGGTGACCAGAATGGGAGGCCAGATGGTGGCCTAGTGACCTTGCAGAGAGCGAGAATTGGTGACCTGTGGTGTGGGCCAAAGACCGTTTCCCAAGCCGCTGCGATGTGGCGACCAAGCTCCCCAGTGGTGCTGCTTTCAGTCTGACCCCTGCCAGAGCCCTGAGGCTCGCTGGTGAGGCGACACCATGGGGACCTGGATGCTGGATGGGCCAGGAACCTCCCCATGGAAGAAAGAGGAGCCGCCCATCAGAAAACCAGAGGAGCCACAGTCCTGCTCCTGACACCGTTCTCCCTGGAGACCATCTTCCAGAGCACTGAGCCTGGAGGCCTCACCCGCAGCAGGATGGGAAAACAAAGCAGAGGAGCCGGATGCTGCCCTGTTCCCCACACCAAAGTGAGACGTCAGCCAGACCTAAGCGGCAGACTTCAGAAGGAGCCCTCAACCCCAAAGATAAAATTAAGTTTCTGTGTAAGACAGAAATAAGGAAAATAACATAAAGACAAGAGAAATGACAATTTTAGGAAAAACGTTTTATGGTAAGAAAAAGACCGATAACCTTTAGAGAAACTCAAATGATGCAAACTACGACAGAAAGGGACACTGGATGCCCACCCTCACGAACAGGGTGAGGCGCGCCGAGGGAAAACACAGAGAGGGTGCAGCTAAAGACGACATGGCCTTGGACTCAGAAGCTCTACTTCTGGAAATCTGCTTCCCAGATGCACTTAACCGTGACATTTACTACAACAACAATAACCAGAAGGAATCCCTAAATACCCACCTGCAAGAGGCTGGTTAAATAAATCACAACGGATCCATACAAGGGATACTCTATCACATTCATATGTCTATATATTATACACTTCAGAATTAGCCAGCTCTATGAGTGGTGATTTGAAATGATCACCATTGTTAATCAAGGTGTAGTGCCGTGTGTATGCTAACTTAAAAATAAGAAAATGTACAAATTTAGCACTGAACACACAAACACACACTCTACAATCCCTGGAATGTTAAACAAGGAACTGGGTAACACTGATTGCCTCTGGAGGGGAAAACTGGAATAGAAATGAAATTCACTGTTTATATTTGCATTTCTTGCCACATGCATGTGTGCCTATTAAAAAAAACAACTTTAAAAAAGACTTAATTCAGGTAGGGCTTTCTGAGCTCACTTGAGGTTGTGGCTGTTCCTCCAAGATTCGAATAACTCACACAGGGTCCATTCAGCGCAAGGCAGCCTGGCTCTGAGCCTGGGGTTGGGATTATTACATAAATAACACCACGGAACTTGGACCTGGAGGGACTGCCAGGGTTCCTGCCTGGGCCCGGGCCGCAGGCCAGCCTCAGCCACTCCCAGAGTGATGGTGCTCATTCCCCGAGCTCCCAGACGAGGAGCTCTGCCCTGGAGGCTCCCACAGGCTGGGTCTCATCCCACACCCAAGGAATAGTCCTCCCGCGCCCCCTGGCTTCCCCTCTCCCCAAAAGCCCACCTCCAGTCTTCCCCTCTTCTGAAGGAACAGCCTCATTTTCTTCCCACTGTTTCCTGCCTGAAGCAGTTCCACGTCTGTGGCCCACTCCCTTCTCATTCGCAGAGCTCCCCCGGGAAGCAAAGGCTCCAGGTATGGTGTGGAGAGCCCACGGCAGTAGCTCCCCAGCCTCCCTGGACTGTTAATGCTTGCATGTTCTAGACAATGGAGACAGAGTGCTGATTCCCGTTAAATTTCCCCCTCCATTCTACCCATTGCTCCAGCCTACAAGCTCTCTTGCAACTGGGCCAGTATTAAGCATCTCAGCACTCTCTCTCAGCTTTCTTTATTCATTGGTTTCATTTATTCATTGGTTTCATTTATTCATTGGTTGGGAAAACATGGCATCTGCGTTCTTCCCAGTGAGTGACTCTGAAAGGGCACTCCTACACTGTCACTACCAACTTCCCCCCACCCAGGACCACTCAGTTATTCGACCACCTAACTCTACCGCAGCAGGATCGACACCCGTTCCTCATCTAGTTCACGACAGCAAGAAGAGGGCCTCCCTCAAATGAGGATTCTAACACATCTCTCCCCATCCCCCGCCCGCCTAAAGCGCTCCAGCTTATTTGTCTAGGAATCTCCAGGAGAAAAGCAAAGGCAGCCAGAGAGCCTGGGTCGACCTTCGACCTTCGGAGGCCCAGTCCTCACTCCCAGTGCCCTGACTCACCCCTTCCCAACGAGGACATGTCCTAGGAGAGCCCGGATAAGCAGGCAACTCTTGACTCCCAACATCTACACTCTTCCCCTCACCTCTTAAAGATAATTTTACTTGTTTATTTTTGGTCGCGTTGGGTCTTTGTTGCTGCGCAGGCTTTTCTCCAGTCGTGGCAAGTGGAAGCTACTCTCCAGCTGCGGCGTGTGGACTTCTTGTTGCACTGGCTTCTCGTGTGGTGGAGCATGGGCTCCAGGGCTTCAGTAGCTGCGCAGGTGGGCTTAGCAGTCGGCAGCTTCCAGGCTCCAGAGCACAGGTCAACAGCTGTGGCACAAGGGCTTTGCTGCTCCAGGGCATGTGGGAGCCTCCCGGATTAGGGATTCAACCCATGTCTCTTGACCAGCAGGTGGATTCTTTACTACTGAGCCACCTGGGAAACCCCCCTCTTTTTGTGAAAATTAGGAAATTTGCTTATGGTCCAGTCTTTACATACTCTGGCCTCCACTTTTTCTCAAGAGGTCACCAGCAGGGTCCACTGCCCTTGGCAAAGTTAGTCTAGCACCCGGGGTACCATGTGCGGCTCAGAGGGGAGTTTGGGCAGGGCATAGCGGCGGCGGGGGACCCTCACCTTCCCCTCCACTCTGTCCAGCCCTCACTCTGCACACAGAAGCTAACACAGTGATCACAGTCCTGCAGATCTGCTTTCTCCTGCAAACTACTAACATCACACCTTCCATGCTGACCAGTGCCTTCCTCCTACTTCTGCCCTTCAACAGAGAAGAAAGGTGCCTGAGTGGGATGCTTCACAGAGTGGACCGGCTGGGATCCTGACAGGCCTGGCACACCCCTGTTCTGTGCCGGCTCTCATCGGGGCACTCTGTCTTGGGACCACTGGAGAGGGCCTCCAGGTGCCGCAGGCAGCTGGCCTCTTCCGGGACTAATCCAGCTCCTAGACACCAGCCTCTGGGGAACTTTCAGCCTCAAGTACTGCCTCTCAAGATGCTGCACAAATACCACCCTTCCCTTCCCTCCTCACTGGGACCACCTACCTGCAGCTGTGCACCCAGTTTCATCCAGCCGTGGCCCTCTCTGGCTAAACTGGGGCTTCTCATGCTTCAGGCTGCAAAACAGTCACCTGCTGGACTTGTTTTAACCCAGACTGTCGGGTCCTGGCCCCACAGTCTCTGCAGGGTGGGTTGGGAACTGGCCCGAAATGCTGATGCTGCTGGACTCTGGACCAGTTTCTGTGGCACTGCGTCCTCATGCATGAGACTCACCTGGACAGCTTGCTACAAATAAAAATGCCTAGGCCTTGGCCCCAACCATTCTGGGCACTTCAGTCTGGGACGGTCCAGGGAACGTGAAATATAAACAAGCACCCTATCCCCATCTCCAGGGATTCTGATGTAATTGACTCTGCACTCCACAACCTAGGAAATGCTTTTTCCTTTAAGGTACTTGGACACTTTCTAGCTTATTCTATCTAGTCTTTATTCCCAGCAGTGAGTAAACTCTGAGGATTAACACCTGAGATCTGAGCTTCCCAGGGTCCCTTGAGACCAAGCCTCAGCTTACTTGGTGAATGTTGAAAGCAGACAGCAGGTATATAGGGGGCTTCTCGGGGCCTATAAAGTGGCTTGTTCCCTAAAACTGTGTACATGTACACAATACCACTACATTTCAAGGATTCCACAAGAGTAGGCACCCAGAGTCCTCAAACACAGCAATCTAGAAACACTGTATTAGAAGAGGCAAAATAACCCAGGATNTGTCCGACTCTTCACAACCCCATGGACTGCAGCCTACCAGGCTCCTCCATCCATGGGATTTTCCAGCAAGAGTTCTGGAGTGGGGAGCCACTGCCTTCTCCTCTAGCTGGAGAGAGAAACACAAAAGAGCAGTCACAGGAAAACACTCACCAAGTGTGTAAGAGCCACTCCCAGGCAGAATGGAGATTAAGGTTGAGAATCAGGAAAGGGCTCTTTGGAAGCAGAGAGGATACGTGCTTAGGAAATCCACTTCTCTCTGATGGGCCCTGGTGAACCCAAGGCTCCCCTGGGCATCTCTCCCTCATCTGTGAAACGAGTGAGCCTGCGAGGGATCCATGGTTGTCAACTAGTGCTGCCCAAGACCTGGGGCTCTTTTGAGGTTCTATAGTTCACAAACATTAATTTTGTTGTGGGGAGGAGAGGGGCTGGGCTGCAACAGTCTCTCCAACTTAAATTTTGTTTTAAATAGAAAAAGAGGAGACCTGGACACCAGGAGCCACGCGGCGGCACACAGCTAGGGCTGTGGCAGCTGCCCCTTCCTTCATCCGGGGATGCCTGCCTCGGCTGCCCACCGTCCCCGCAGGCGCCTGTATTCGTAATGAAAGGCACAGATGTTCACCCAGGGACCTGCGAGGTAAGATGCGATCAACCACCTCACCTTCATATGCAAGCCAGTCACAGATCCTGTAACAACAAACTGGGGGAGAGGGGTGGGGGACAAGACAAAACATCAAGAGGCAGCAAGGAGTCCCCAGGGCTTCTACAGACCCGGGGCCTGTTCAAATGCCTTTGGAAAGGCCTGGTCCCTTCAGCCCTCGAAGACCTGAGAGAGTATCTATTTCAGCTCCAAACAGCAGGGCACCCCGCCCTGCCTAGAAGCCCCGGAAACCTCTCCTTCAAATAGCACCTCGCAAGGGCGGCTCTCCTAACAGTGACGGAGTCCCCAGCCAGCGTCGTTCAGCTGGAAAAGGAAAAGAAATCCCCACCAGAGCCTACAGATCACACTGCAGGAGGAGATGCTCTTTTAGATCTCAGCTGGGCCTGACTGACGTGCAGGTGGAACCCTAAGACCTGCCAAGCAGCCCTGGGCTGGGCCGTGGCAGGCAAATGGAAGGCCCCTGGAGGTCTCCACGTGATGGCAAGAAAGCAGGAAATGCACGTCCAGAGCTCAGTCAAGCCAGGACCTCAGCATTCTCCATCTTCAGAGCTTCTGCTCAGTCATCCCTCTGCCTGGTCTGCCCCCCTGTCTCCTTTGCTCCTCTGCCTGCCCTCCTTAAACCTAAGTCAATTCCGCCTTTTCCTTTAAGCCAGATGGAGGCCCGCTTCTTTCAGGAAACCCCCTCATCTCTCCACCCACAAGGATGACCTCTCTTTCTGGAACTTACCAGCACTTGGCCTAAAATGTTTTCTACGTCCTCTAGTGTTCTACTACTACTCCCCTCTTTCCAGGACCTAAGTCGCTTCAGTCATATCTGATTCTCTGCGACCCTATGGACTGTAGCCCACCAGGCTCCTCTGTCCATGGGATTCTCCAGGCAAGAGTACTGGAGTGGGCTGCCATTTCCTACTCGAGAACACATATTACTTCATCATGTATCACCTCATTAACCTTCACAACGATCTTACAAGACAGGTATTATCACCTCAAGGGGACTGCGGCTCAGAGATGGTTCTTGACAAGCAAGGATCACACACCTGACGTGTGCCAGGGCCAGAATTATCTTTGCTAGGCCTCCCAGTGAGAGAGTCGGTCCGCGGCTGTAGGACAGGCCTCTCCTCCGCTCCTTCGCCAGTTAGCACGGGGAAGGGCACTGCGAGGCTCCTGACAGGACGTCAGTGGATCCTGATCGCATCTCTCTCACACCCTGGCGGCACCTGTCCCAAAGACATCTTTGGTATGGAGGCTCCAGGAATCCTGGGGGCAGGGAGAACTCATCTAAAACATTCTTTCTCTCCCTCCTACGACAAGACAGGACCTTGAGTGACGTAAGAGGCATCAGAACATTCCTGATTCTGCCGGGGCACTGCCTCACCTCCGAGGTATGGGTCATGAGGTCATCAAGCCCCAGAAGCGATCAAGGGACCCCCAGGGCAGCACCCCACCAACCTAGACCATCCTTTCCCAAGCACTGAATGGAAAGCCCACAGAAGGTGCTCTTAGACATTCAACACCCCTCACACACACACACCCATGAATCAAGAATAGCTGGAGCACACGTCAATCATTAGCAAGCAGTGCCTCCGACTCTGCCCCACCCCCCGAAGGCTGGCACCTGGGGTGGCCCCACCTGGAGGAGCTCCAGGTACGGCAAGCTAGCAGAGTAGCCATGGGCCAGTGTCCAGGCCTGACCAAGGGGCTGAGCGTGAGCAAGCAGGCTCGGAAAGGCACCGCTGGGGAATAAAGTCAGTTCCCAGCGTGCTAGCTTTGGGATTACACAGGAATCCTACAATATCAGAGCTGGAAGGGGCCTTCAGGAGACCCTTTGACTCCACTGGCTTATTTTACTTAGGTGGGAGCCGAGGCCTGGAGAGCAAAGCCTGCCGGGGCTCTCACCATTGGCTGGGGCAGGGCAAAGACTCAACTCATGTTTCTTGACCTCCAGGCCAATGCATCCAGGCCCAGGCTGGCTCCCCTCCACTCCCACTGCTGGGTTCTACTCCACCTTCCTGGGCTGGAGAATGGACTTGGAAATGTGAAGCCTGTCCTAGGAAAGACAGAATGAGAAGGTGACCCTGCTGCCTACAAATAAAGCCCCATGCCATCAAGTCACAGAGAAAGTGTCCTCTGCCCAGGGAAGCCTCTGTGACGCGGCTTCTCCCCAGGTCCTTGCCTACGAGTTAACAAGAGCAGAGAGCAGGGATTGGCAGCCACTTGATTTCTCTGGGGTATCAGGAGCTGCACTGACCATCAGCCCAATTCAGCTCAGGGTTTAAATGGCCTCTGTCCCCACGCTTTCCCAGAAATAAGTTACTGAATTGTTACACCTGGAGTTGAGGCAGGTCAGTCAGGAGAAGAAAGCACAGTAAGATACTCTCTATCCTAAAGCTGGGTCTTGGAGGGACACCTGCCCCCACATCCCTAGGGCCTCTAAGGTAGCTCCACATGCAGAAGGCATGGCTGCCAAATCCGACCACTGGGAATGGCCTGGAAGCAGTGATGACCCTCAGAGCCTCAGCAAAGCAGCAGCAGCAACCGGCCTGCTTAGTCGGCAGCACACTGGCTCAGCCGCTGCCTCCTCTGCGCTGCCTGCTGGCCTGCCACTGTCATGAGATCCCATTCTTATTTCCCATCCTGAGGAAGGCTGGCTTAGAAAACGGCAAAACTGACGAGCACAGTAGTAGTTTCAGACAGGACAGCAGTGGGTGGTGTTCCAGAAACTTCTGGTCCCCCTCAACCATCTGCCCATCTCGCTTCCATAACAGAACACTACCAGCAGCCTGGCACATGGCAGCCCCAAATTAGGACTACACTTCCGAGCTTCCCTGGCAGCAAGGCAGCACTGTGTCGGGAAGCCAGCAGTCCTGGGCCACGCGGGGAAGGGAAGCCGGAGCAGCACGATGGCCCCCAGACTGGCCGCATCAGCACAACCCGAATGCCGTGAGAAGGGAAACTCCTCGGGCCTCACCACAGACCCCCTAAACCAGAGCCTTTAGGGATGGGGCCCAGGAATCTGTGCTTTAACAAACCTTCCAGACTATTCATAAATGTGCCCAAGTGTGAGAACCAAAGCCCTGAAGCACGCCAGGGGCAGCTGTGCCTAAGGAGTCTGTGCCTGGACAGCCTCCTGGAACAGGCACTTACTAACGCTGGACTCCAGTTTCTGGAGACAGAGGGAAACAGAGCCTCCTCTTAACATGGCCAGACCTGAATCCCGATGCAGGTGGGTGAGGAAGAGGAACGATGAGAAACTCAGCCAAGGCAGCAGAAAGTAGGAAAGAAACAACATCCAAGTGTAATAAATAGTAAACAGACAACAAGACGCAGGAAATACAATCGAGGCTATCTGGCATGCGAGCAGTCCGAATTCTCTACAAAGACAGAAATGACCAAATGCGGTTTGTTGTGATTATCACTGCCTCCTGCCATCTCCCCTCAACTCCAGTCATGTGCTGATTACAAGAGAAACACTTTTAAAAAAAAAAAAAGGAAAAGAAAAGTTGAAAATTAAGGCAAAGGCATATTAGGTCAACACGGAGAAAAACCAGAAGTGGAAATATTAATATTAAAACCATGTTGAGAACTTTCCAATAACCCTGCCTCTGCAGACTGAGGGCTTTTTCCAGCCACCTCTCAGCCATTTGCCTTTATCTGGAAACACAGGACTTGGAAAACTACTCACTAGGATTTCATGGTACAACAAGGCTTAGGCCATTCTAGTTCCAAGAAATAGTTTACATGACTTAAAACACAAGCACAGAAAGACTGTAAAACTTGCGGCCCAAGCCTTTACAGCTGACATTTGGTCTTGGGACATTTTTGTGTACTATTCTGTCATATCCCTTGGGGAACAGAGTCTGTTTTGCTGCTGTAGATGAGGAAGGAAATATAACTGTGAGTGAGAACCATCTATTTGGACCTATGGGATTGGGGAGGAACCAACCACACAGTCAGAGGTCCATCCCTGGGTTTTGCGAACTGACCTCCTTTTATCCATCCCTCCTAAAACCTGGCTATCATGGGGGCCACTGGGACGGACAAGAAGGGGGGGCTCACAGTCATCATGAGTCTAAAAAGCAGGCAGAGCCAGCCTGACTACTACCCATTCTGCATAAGCCTCAGTGGAAACTAAAGGATGTGGCTTACCCCCTGCCTGACTGATGTTTGCTTCCAAATTTCTAAGCTTTTTACTTACTGTCCTATAAAATGCATTTAATTACTAACTTCAGGACTACAAAGAAAGGATTCTCCCAGATTATTGACAATATATACTCCTAAAATAGATAATATGGAATTTAAGGCCAAAGGTACAGAATAATTTCAGGACTACAAAGAAGGAATTCTCCCAGATTATTGACAATATATGCTCCTAAAATAGATAATATGGAATTTAAGGCCAAAGGTACAGAATAAGTAACAAATGACCCAAGGCACAATCCCACGGACGGAGGAGCCTGGTGACCTGCAGTCCATGGGGTCGCTAACAGTCAGACACGACTGAGCGACTTCCTTTTCACTTTTCACCCACTCCAGTGTTCTTGCCTGGAGAATCCCAGGGACAGAGGAGCCTGGTGGGCTGCCATCTATGGGGTCGCACAAAGTCGGATACAACTGACGCGACTTAGCAGCAGCAACAATCCACAAAGATAAGCTTGATAAAGCTGTATACACCAAACATGCACACCAAATTCACAAATCCAGAGCAAATGTAAGTCAAGTTTGACTCAAAAAAAAAAAGATTCAATAAGCAAGGATGCAGAGGGCATCCTCAAGATCACAGAAGTATCTGACGTCTGTGTGCCACAGAAAATATGTGTCATGAAAGCTTTCCAGGTTGATCATGTAGCTGGCCACAAAGAAAATCTTAATACAGCCCCACAAGAGATTCTGCCAAGCACCTTCACTCAATAGAACTGTGTCCGTGTGCTCAGTTGCGTCAACTCTGCGACCCATGGCCTGCAGCCTGCCAGGCTACTCTGTCCATGGAATTTTCCAGGGAAGAATACTAGAGCAGGTTGCCGTTTCATACAGGGAATCTTCCCGATCCAGGGATTAAACACGCATCTCTCGCATCTCCTGCATTGGCAGCTGAGCCACTGAGGAAGCCAAGAGAACTAGCAGCCAATATTAAAATATGATCAGACTGCCCCAAAACTTCCTCAGAAATTAAAGATGCTGCCTTCTAAAAAGTCCTTGGATCAGAACTGATCTACAGAGTACTAGGAAGCAATGGAAAGAGGAGCATTTCATATAAAAGCCCACTGGCTAGACTGGTACTCAGAAGAAAATGCTGAGCTCTACATAATTTTTAAATTCAACAAAATAAGCAAAAAGTAAGAAATGAGTAACAATAAAAGTTGAAATTAATGACCAAAAAAGCAGAAAGAATTTTTAATATTTACAAATAATTTTCAAATTATATAGCATATTTTATGAGATATATACCTCCAGCATATCCAATTAGAATCCTATTCTTAGTATCTAATGAAGACATTCTATATCACAAGGCCTGTAATCTGTCCTTGATTTGGAAAACTTAATATTATAAAGTGTTAACTCTTCTTTATAAAGATTCCTACCGGTGGCTCAGTGGTAAAGAATTTGCCTGCAATTTGCCTGTATGAAATGGCAACCTGCTCTAGTATTCTTCCCTGGAAAATTCCAGGTTTGATCTCTGGGTCAGGAAGAGCCCCTGGAGGAGGGCATGGCAACCCACTTCAGTATTCTTGTCTGAAGAATTCCACAGACAGAGGAGCCTAGCGGGCTACAGTCCATAAGGTTGCAAAGAGTGGGACACAACCGAAGCGACTGAGGATGCACTATTTACTCCAACACTGTTTCAATCTATAAAAATAGTCCATAGCCTCCATTCCCAACAATATGGGAAAGGGTAAATAAATTACTTTACATCTGTATTCCAAAACAGCCAGGGACAACCTGGGGTGGGTGGGGGTGGCCTCTGCCTTTGCGCTCACAGTACAGGGCTGGCATACAGTGGGTCCTCACTAACTATGAGTTCAATAGCCACATCCTTGTCACTAGCTTCCTAAAATAGCCATGACCTTTTAGGTGAACAGAGCAAGCTCAGTCGGCTGTCACCAGCCACCTCAGAGACACACTCTTTTCCCCAAGGATGCCATCCCCAGGCTTAACCTCCACCTCCCTGTCACCAGCTCTGCGTTTCTCTTCGTCCCTCACTCACTGTCCTCCAAGCCAGTCTCTGCCCATGCTACAGGTGTAAGAGGCTCCAGGCAACTGACTTCCCTTCTCAATTTCAGGAGTCATTCCTCCCCCTTCTTCCTGCTAAGGCAGTGGCACCTTCAGGACCATAAGCCCCCGGAATGCTAGAACTCAGAGATCACAGAGCCAGGAGTCAGCCACCTACCACCCACACACTCCAACCCCAGCTTCAAGATTCCTCGCAGCAACCCAAGACATGAACACCACCTTAACTGACTCAAGCCCCTTTTGCAAACATCTTCTCACCAGATTCTGCAAACAACCATTTTACTACCCAGAACACTGGGACCCTGTGTGGCTGTGTGGCTCGCCCCAGGATACCCAGCACAGATGGGAACTCTGCCTCCTCACCCCTCCATTGCCCCCACCCGTTACTTTCTCACATCAGGTGCAAAGTCAGCTGTGGTTTGAGTCACTATTCACGCCACATTGTCAGGATCCTCCCAAACCACCACATGACGTCAGACCTTTATTCCACGGGGTCCCGGGGCCAGGGTCAGCAGGCCTCCTGTGGTATGGTCTCAGCGTTATTAGAAAGCTCCACTGAATTTCAATAACTGCTTTTAAAAATGCAAATTCCCAACAAAGAAATTTCAGTTTCTCCGTTTCTGCTAAGACCTTTCCTACCTAGGTATCCCTCTGATTCCTCGTGTTCTACAGGCCATTGGCTCACATGGTGCGGTTGAGAAAAATCCAGAGAAACCTGAATCCGTTCACTTTGCTGCGATTGTGAAATACACCTACACACAGACTCTTCCTCCAGTACCCACCATGGGGCAAGCACTAGGAACTGCTTAAGGGGGGGAAAGACAGCAGCTGAAAAGAGGGAGGAAACAGCAGGAAAGAGAGTGAGATCCAGAAAGGCCCTCGGTTCTCTGAAGATCCAGCACTCAGCACAGATTTGGTTTCTACATTCACCTCCTGCTCACACCAGCTTTTCTTTTTTTTTTTTTTTGCAGTGAATACCCAGGAAAATCCCACACTCACCTATTCTGGCTCAATTCTCATTCCTACTATCCCAAGCTACCCATCCTCCCCAAATCACATGGCCAAGGCATCACTAATCAATCCTGGCCTTCTAGGTGTCACAACCCAGGACAAGCCCTGACAACAACCCTTGACCTGATACCATAAAGGAGTCCGAGGGGACTTCCTCTTGACCTCTCTGCCAGTTCCACCTCTTAATCTGAACTCACTTTCATCTCACTCTCCCCACTTTTTCTTTTTTTTTGCCTATCCAAATTCAGCTTCCAAGGTCAAATATCCCTGGCCTGCCTCTTCACTTAGCTAAAATCTGCTGAGTACCAACATCAGGCAAGGTCCTTTCTGGATGCTGTGAGACCAAGAGATGAGTGAGAACTATCACCCACCCTCCAGACACAGAGGACAGGGCAGAGATGTCGGCTGTACAATTACTACTGCAGGGCGAATACTGAGAAGTGATGTTAAAGGAGTGGAGGAGGGCTGTGTGGGCTGACCGCATGTCTTGCCCCTTCCTGCTCCAGGTACCTGGATGGCTCCTAGAAGGGCGATGAATAACAGGCAGAAATGGGGGAAGGAGGGCAGAAGAGCATGAGCGAAGACAGAGGAACAGGTCAGAAGGAGAGCAATTCAACTAGGCTGACCTTCAGCTGCATGAAGGGAGTAATAAATATCATTATTACTGACTTTTACAGATGAATACTAATGTGTCAGGCCCTGCTGTAAGCTTTATGTCTATCTGGGACACAGGAGTACGGTCACCACCTATTCAGATCAGTGACTGAGCTCTATGGTTGTTAAGTATATTCATTAATCGAATCCTCACAGTAACCCTAGGAGGTAGGTAGTATTATTGTTGCTGTTGTCATTGAGTCGCTAAGTCGTGTTTGGCTCTTTGTGACCTCATGGACTGTAGCCCGCCAGGCTCCTCCGTCCATGGGATTTGCAAGGCAAGAATAGTGGAGTAGGTAGCCATTTCCTTTTCCAGGGGGTTTTCCCAACCCAGGGATAGAACCTGCGTCTCCTGCACTGGCAGGCAGATTCTTTACAGCTGAGCTACCAGGGAAGCTGCAGGTATTATTACCCCCATGGAAAAGATAAGGAAACAAAGGCCCAGAGACTGGTAAGAGGCGAGATTTGGAAGGCATGCCCAAGGTAGAGTGCATCCCATGCTGGCACAACAAACGGCCCGGCAACCTCACCTAGTCTCTCCTGCCACGGACAGCCTTGTGGCAAGGAGAGAGCCTTGTGCGAAGGGGCCCTGCTAACTCTCCTGGCATCCCCAACAACTGACTGAAACAAGGAAGGAACAAAAGGAGAACCAGTTGGGGGATGAGCAAGATAACACGCCCTGCCTGGACTCAGCCTGGCGCTGCCCTCTAAGCTTTTGTTCCTGCTGTGGGGGTTGGGCAGAGGCTCACCCCTTGAAGGGTCACTCCAAGTCCAGGTCAAAGCAGCAGGGGAGCAAAGTGAAGGCAAGGAGGGAAGGCAGAGTGGTTGGCTACCAAAGATACCCTGGGTCTGTCCTAAAATACCCAATCGCCAGAGAAAAGTCGCTGATTTAGAGGGGAAGGGACAGAAATGTGAGAGGCAAACTGCTCCCAGCTTGGGCTGGACCTGACTAGCTAAGCCTATGCTCCCCAAAGTCTCAAATTGATGAACTGCACAACTCTCCGTTAAAACAACAGACTCATTTATTAAAGCTTTTTCAGGGGGAAGAGAAGTCAAGAATCCCTCCCTGAAACTGTAGCTCAAGGCTGAGATGAAGGAACAGGCAGAGAAGGTGAACACACAGGTGAACGCAGCACCTGGGGTGGATCCCGCGTTCTCTCAAATAAAGTGCCTTATAAATCAACTCCAACAGCGGCAGCTCCCAGGAATTTCCGTCTTTCCAGTTCCGGAGGAAAGTTCCTAAGGCAGCCACCCCTCCTCGGTCTCCTCAGCAGAAGCCTTTTCCGGAAGGGCACACACACTCTCCAGAAGTCAGCGGGGGCAGAGGGGTCGCGGCCACCGCCCTCCCCACACCAGCCAGCCGCCTTCTTGCCGCAGGGTAACGGGCTCCCGGGCCCTGAGCCCCGGACCCCGGCGGAGTAGCACAGTCACGCGGCCCTGGCCACCGGGGGCCCCGCCTGAGCACCGCTCACCCCAGGAGGCCCCCCAGCCGCTGACAGCTGGGCAGGAAGGCCAGCGGAGCCCGGCCGGGACCGGCCCGACACCCGCGCCTTCGCCCCCACGCTGTGTAACCAGGAAGCCGCAGGGCCAGGCTGGAGGGGGCGCGGGGCAGTCCGGGGCTCCCGGCGGGGGCCGCGGCGCCCTGCCTCCGCCCCGTCCCGCGCCCCCTCCAGCCGGAGAACCCTCACTCACCTGGCCACGGGGCAGTGGGGAGCAGCGGGACGCGGGCAGCAGCAGCTCTCTCTCCGGGCGTCCCAGCGCAGCACCTCCGACCGGCCTCGAGTTTTGCCCCACTTCCACACTCGGAGGACTCGGGGAACTCGCGACCCGCAGGCTCCTCGGCCGTTAGGGCGGGGCCGGAGGAGGAGCCCACTGGGCGGAAAACCCCGGGCCCGAGGCCCAGCGTGCCCCGGGGCGGGGCCGCGTGCGCCACGGGGGCGGGGCCGCGGTGGGCGGGGCCGGGCGTGGTCTGCACGCGGCCCCGCCCCCAGGTGAGTCGTTCTGGGCCAACACACTACGGAACGACTCGGCCAGTCTGGGAAGGAAACCACAGGCCTTCCGCCGCGGCAGGTTACAGCAGGCGCCAGGAGGTCGGCGAAGAACCAGTTCGCCGCACCGCCTTCCTTGACCTGTCCAGCCCTGCGCCGCACTCCGGGGGAGGGGATTTCCCCAAGCCCCCTCCAGCTCAGTGTACCTTCCATATTGACTCCGTACATTAAAAAGTGACACAATAGGATGGAAGTGGAGGTGGGGGAGAGTAGCTTTATGGTGCAGAAACTGCAGTCAACTATTAATATCTCAGCCGGCTGATCAAGGTCAACGTCAAGAATGATAGATCAACAGTGATAGTATGTACCGATTGTGGTCTTCTTTTCAAAAATGCATAATTCTAATCTAGTCGTGAGAAAAACACGATTAATCCTGGTTCAGGGATATTTTACAAAACACTTGACCAGTATTCCTCAAAATTGTCAAGGTCATCAAAACCAAGGAAAGTCTGAAACACATTGGTACAGCCAAGAGACGCCTGAGAGAATGTGAAAACTGAATGTAATGTGGTATCCTGGATAGATCCTGGAAAAAGGACATTAGATAAAGACTAAGGACACCTGAGTAAAGTATGGAGGTTAATTGATAATAATGTATCAATACTGGCTCATTCATTGTGGCAAAACACCATGCTAATAAAAGATGTTAATAGAATAAACAGGAGTTTATAAGAAATCTTATCTGAAATATTTTGTAACAAATTGTTCTAGAAAATAAGGTTTATTTGTTGAAAAAAAGGCCATTATATATTAGTATGTTTATTGTACTTATTTTAAGATATAATATATATTAAATATTATTTAAATGGCAACCCACTCCAGTATTCCTGCCTGGGAAATCTCCTGGACAGAGGAGCCTGGCGAGCTACAGTCCCGGGGGTCGCTAAGAGTCGGACAGGACTGAAGCAACTAAGCATCCATAACATAGTTTTAAAAAGCAAATTCACTCTTCATTCTCTCAGCCCACTTTTAGGCGTATCTTTCGTACAGCAGGTAGCTGTTCTGTTTACAAAACGGTGCTGCTGCGTTTTTCTGTGTTTTTAGTCACTACACATTGGAGGGTCTTAGCTAGCAAGTGCACCGGGATCGACTTGGTTCTTCCCAACCACTGCACAACAGGGGCGGTTTTGCGCGCCATCATTCTTTGTTACTTAGCTCCTTACAAAGGACTTTTACATTGCCCATTTGGGGCGTTAAAAACAAAGCTGCTGGTTCGATTTGCATATTCATAGCGAAGGAGCTGGACAGGCCGAGGAGGATGCCAGGTCCGTGTGCTGCGCTCAGCGTCCCTTGTGCGGGCTTGGCCTCAGGAGCCCAGCTAAGAACCCGGGGTATCCAGTCATCTTCCGCAGCCTCCCCAACATCCCCACTTCCCCCAAGGCGCGGCCCTTTTTTGAGACCGTACTGCATTTTTTGGAGATGATTGGGCGGGTGAGGGTGAAATGCAGGCCAATGGCTCGCGAGCGGCTCGAACGAACGCGCCCCGGAGCAGAAAAGAGCAGAAAGGGTCTGACTCTGGCAGGGTTGTTGTTACTCTGATGGAGGCGCCTGCGGCGTTGTTAGTGCGATCGCCCGCTTGAAGCGCCCAGCCGAACCCGCAGCTTTCCGGGGGAAACGCGCCCCGGAGCAGAAAAGAGCAGAAAGGGTTCTGGCAGGGCTGTTGTTACTCTGGTGGGGGCGCCTGCGGCGTTTTTATTGAGAGCGCCCGATTGAAGCGCCCAGCCGAACCGGCAGCTTTCCGGGGGCGGCGGGGGCGGGGAGGGCTTATCTGTTCTATGGCTCTGTATCTCTGGGCTGGGGGGTTTGTCTGGTAAATTCACGTGGCACCCACCCAGCCCAAAAGCCTGAACACCCAGCACCCCCGCCCCGCGGTGTTCCCAGCTCCTGCTGCTGCTGCTGCTAAGTCGCTTCAGTCGTGTCCAACTGTGTGCGTACCAGCTCCTAGGTAGTTGCAAAAGCGATTTTTTTTTTTGATTGGCGCATTTTTCTCCGGACTGAGCGAATGCTTTTAAATACGACGTTGATAAATAAGTAAGTCCTTTACCCTGGAATTCTTTGTGTAGCACAAACTTTTCTGCCTTAGAACTGAGCCCCTGGAAGCCAGAATAGTTAGTTACCGCTGGGCTTTGTGACTTGATAGGAACACCATGTGGGGAAAAAGACTAGATTCGGTGTTCAAATACCTGGGTTCTAGTTCCCATTCTGACACTTGGACACCTGAATAAAGTATGGAAGGGATGCATTCTCCACTCATTGGTTTTCTCACCTGTAAAAATTTCAAATTAATCTATAAAAATCTGTAAAGTAACCTCTGCTTCATTGTTGCTCAGGGCTAATGCAAACATCAAAAGAAGTGAGGGAAAGTAAGTGCCTTGTAAAAATGTCAGGTGCTGTAGACCTCTGAGTGCTGCTAAGTCGCTTCAGTCGTGTCCGACTCTGTGCGACCCCAGAGATGGCAGCCCATCAGGCTCCACCATCCCTGGGATTCTCCAGGCAAGAACATGAGTGGGTTGCCATTTCCTTCTACAAAGTATGAAAGGGAAAACTGAAAGTGAAGTCGCTCAGTCGTGTCCGACTCTTAAGAGACCCCATGGACTGTAGCCTACCAGGCTCCTCCATCCATGGGATTTTCCAGGCAAGAGTCCTGGAGTGGGGTGCTCTGAGTAGTACCCTATTAAATCTATTTTACATTGATTCACTCAACTAACCATGGTTGAATACAGCCAAGGTGACCCAGCCAACATGACCAGTCCAGTACTAGGTGCCTGAGGAAGAGGCACAAAAAAAAAATCCCATTACCCTAAATACAGTTCTTCTTTAATGGGGAAAAAAATATTAAGTTGTAAATACCCCACACAATAGAGACTTGCACAAAGGACCCCGGGGAAAATGAGAGGCAGGTGAGAGGCTGGGGTCCAGAAAGCCTGCTGATCAGTCTTGCCAGACTTTGCAAAGTGAAAGTGAAAGTCACTTTAGTAGGCGCCAGACTTTCTGCGGCCCCACGGATTATACAGTCCACGGAATTCTCCAGGCCGGAATACTGGAGTGAGTAGCATTTCCTTTCTCCAGGAAATCTTCCCAACCCAGGGATCAAACCCAGGTCTCCCGCACTGCAGGTGGATTCTTTACCAATTAGGGAATCTCCTAATTTTTAAAATCATGTTAATCCTCTTTTTTTTTTTTTTAAGGATCTATTCCTTTTATTTCTGCTTTTATCTTTGTACTTTTGTTCCTTCTACTTTCTTTCTGCTTCCTCTAGTGTTCTTTATCTGGTTTCTACAGTTGATTGTTAGAGTTATTTATTTTTAGAATCTTTTGTTGCTGTTTTCTCTTGGAAATGTCATACAATTATTTTTTACAAGATTTAAGAAATAGATCTGAGTATCTGCTTTTAATTGGTGAGTTTAACCAGCTTGTATGGATAATGACTACCGAAATATTGCGATTTATATCCACCCCTTTTATGTTGTTATTGTGTGTGTGTGTATGCCCTCAGGACTGATACAACAAATTGAAAATTTTCCATCCTGATCAGTAAAATAGTTGTTGCCTTGAGACCTTACAGTACCCTACCCTTGACCTTTCCCTGAATCCAGCAACAAAGGAGGCATTAAAAAAAAAGAGGCATTAAGCCATACAGGTGGCACATGATATGTTGAATATCACATGGTATATACTTTCTCTTTGTTTTTTTTTTCTTTTTCTACCTTCCTTTGGATTGTTTGAATTTTTTCCTTAAGATGGGGGAGTGATTCACTAGTGATACTAGTGAATTACGAATGTATGAATCAATAACTGTTGTATACCTTTACCAAAATATTCCTCCAAAAACTCACACTTATAATGTCAAAAAATGAACTAAACATCTTTCCCTCTCAATCTGCTTTCCCTCTGGGTTCTATATCTCCAGTGAGATGCTACCTTCTGTCAAGGTATCCAGCCTAGAGCTCTGGTAGCTATTTGCTTTCCCTCTGCCAGAATCTGGTGGCTCAGAGATTAAAGTGTCTGCCTTCAATGCGGGAGACCCGGGTTTGATCCCTGGGTTGGGAAGATCCCCTGGAGAAGGAAATGGCAAGCTACTCCAGTATTCTTGCCTGGAGAATCCCATGGAGGGAGGAGCCTGGTAGGCTACAATCCACGGGGTCGCAAAGAGTCGGACGCGACTGAGCTACTTCACTTCACTTCACTTTTGCCAGAATCACCACCATGAAGTTGCAAGCCCCTGGTTTCCGTGGATTCCTCATGAGAGAGACTTCACAGGTTTTTACTTTGTAGTGTTTTACTTAGTTATCTGTTCTTGTAGGATTTGCGGAAGTATGCAAGCTATTGTAGGAACAAACAGTTCAGATAGCAGGCTCTGCCTCTCCCTTTGCGGCAGCTTATACAGCTCTGCTACTGCTGCTGCTAAGTCGCTTCAGTCCTGTCCGACTCTGTGATCTCTCTCAAAATGTCAATTGCCCCCAGGGGCAGAAAACCGGGAGAAGCCAGTTATTTCTCTCCACCCCACCCCCAGAGTCTCAGAAAGACTCAGCATTCGAAGATGTAAGGTACATGTAAGACTGTGCACAGGGCTGCAGGGCATGGGTGGAAAACCTAGGTCACTTTGTTTCCTTCAGGGAGATATGGGGAAAGGGCCACTTATTTGTCACATATCTTGAACTGTGGGGACTGCAGAATGGTACATGTAAGGCAATGAGTTTGTTTTTGTTTTTTAATTGGAGGCTAATTACTTTACATTGACTGTGTGGATCACAATAGACTGTGGAAAATTCTGAACGAGATGGGAATACCAGACCACCTAACCTGCCTCTTGAGAAATCTGTATGCAAGTCGTGAAGCAACAGTTAGAACTGGACATGGAACAACAGACTGGTTCCAAATAGGGAAAGGAGTACGTCAAGGCTGTATATTGTCACCCTGCTTATTTAACTTATATGCAGAGTACATCATGAGAAATGCTGGACTGGAAGAAACACAAGCTGGAATCAAGATTGCCGGGAGAAATATCAATCACCTCAGATATGCAGATGACACCACCCTTATGGCAGAAAGTGAAGAGGAACTAAAAAGCCTCTTGATGAAAGTGAANGGGCTGGAGGAAGCACAGCTGGAATCAAGATTGCCGGGAGAAATATCAATAACCTCAGATATGCAAATGACACCACCCTTATGGCAGAAAGTGAAGAAGAACTAAAGAAAGAGCCTCTTGGTGAAAGTGAAAGAGGAGAGTGAAAAGGTTGGCTTAAAGCTCAACATTCAGAAAATGAAGATCATGGTATCCGGTCCCATCACTTCATGGCAAATAGGTGGGAAACAGTGGAAACAGTGACAGACTTTATTTTCTTGGGCTCCAGTCACTACAGATAGTGACTGGAGCCATGAAATAAAAAGACCCTTGCTCCTTGGAAGAAAAATTATCACCAACCCAGACAGCATATTAAAAAGCAGCGACATTACTTTGCCGACAAAGGTCTGTCTAGTCAAAGCTATGGTTTTTCCAGTAGTCATGTATGAATTTGAGTGTTGGACTATAAAGAAAGCTGAGTGCCGAAGAATTGATGCTCTTGAACTGTGATGCTGGAGAAGACTCTTGAGAGTCCCTTGGACTGCAAGGAGATCCAACCAGTCTATTCTAAAAGGAAATCAGTTCTGAATACTCTTTGGAAACTGAAACTCCAGTACTTTGGCCACCTGATGGAAAGAACTGACTCATTGGAAAAGAACCTGATGCTGGGAAAGATTGAAGGCAGGAGAAGTGGATGACAGAGGGTGAGATGGTTAGATGGCATTATTTACTCGATGGACATGAGTTTGAGCAAGCTCTGGGAGTTGTTGATGGACAGGGAAGCCTGGCGTGCTGCTGTCCGTGGGGTTGCAAAGAGTCGGACATGACTGAGCGACTGAACTGAACTGACTGAAGGAAAGTTTGATGGACTTCTCAGTGGTTTAGTGGTTAAGATTCCTCACTTCCAGGACAGAGAGTGAGCTTCGATCCCTGGTTGGGAAACTATAAGATCCTGCATGCCTTGGCAGTGCAACCAAAAAATAAACTTAAAAAAAAAGAATAAGAAACGTTTGCATGTTGGCTCCTCTAATGCGTATGTGTCTGTTCCTTGTAATACTGCTAACTTTTTGTATTTTGAATACAGTATTAGGTACATAAGAGTTTAAAATTGTTATTTTTTAACGACTTTAACCTCTTATTGTAGAATAACCATCCACGAGTAATTGTTAACATAGCTACAACAACTTTCTCTTATTTATGATTTATCTTCTCCTAATGTTTTAACTTTTACACTGATCACTGGAAATCAGTAGTTGGCTTGTGTACATTTCTGAATTTTTTTTCATTGTGATCTCTATGATCCATTTCAAAAGACTGTTTATATTTGATGTGTCATTTTTAGAGCCTGTCACAGGAGTATTTCTAAGGCTATCTTCTTGCTGTGTTGCCAAGAACCCGCATACATTTCTTAACTTTACTGTTAGTATGCTAGTTTTAGCCTTTCGTCAATGGAAGTGATTTTCTTACTGCTTTTATTGGCATCGTGCCTTCCTGCCATGAGGAGCAGGAGAGTAGTGGGCATATGAGAGATACTTACTTTAAAATTTATGTTTTATAAACAGTGCTGCGATGAACATTGGGGTACATGTGTCTCTTTCAATTCTGGTTTCCTTGGTGTGTATGCCCAGCAGTGGGATTGCTGGGTCATAAGGCAGTTCTATTTGCAATGTTCCCCAATGTTCATCGCAGCACTGTTTATAATAGCCAGGACATGGAAACAACCTAGATGTCCATCAACAGATGAATGGATAAGCAAGCTGTGGCATATATACACAATGGAGTATTACTCTGCCATTAAAAAGAATAAATTTAAATCAGTTCTAATGAGATGGATGAAACTGGAGCCTATTATACAGAGTGAAGTAAGCCAGAAAGAAAAACACCAATACAGCATACTGACACATATATACGGAATTTAGAATGATAGTAATGATGACCCTGTATGTGAGACAAAAGGACACAGACATAGACAATGGACTTTTGGCCTCAGAGGGAGTAGGAGAGGGCGGGATGAACTGGGAGAATGGCATTGAAGCATATATACTATTATGTAAGAAACGAATCACCAGTCTATGTTTGATGCAGGATGCAGGATGCTTGGGGCTGGTGTACGGGGATGATCCAGAGAGACGTTGTGGGGTGGAAGGTGGGAGGGGGATTAGGGATTGGGAGCTTGTGTGCACCTGTGGTGGATTCATGTCGATGTATGGCAAACCCAATAGAGTATTGTAAAGTCAAATTTAAAAATAAATAATTTAATTAATTAAAAAAAAAAAGTAAATGGAGCCAACAACAGGAACATCTAAACAATACTATTCCTATATTTTAAATTTTGGGGGAATTTTCAGCATTAAAACTCTCCTATGTTTATGATTTGTCAAGCTCACCAAGTTTATTGGCAAAGTTATTTTTTTCTTTTCTTTTTTTTTCTGTAATCTAATCCATGTATTAGAATTCCCCTAATTAAAGAATGCATAGTAAAAAAAAGAAAATGCTTAAGAAAAAAAGTCCAAGAAGTAGTTGATGCTTTAAGGTTGATTTTTTTTAAAATTAATATTTGTACATGTGAACTGTCAAAGTTTAATCTAGGATAATGTTGAGTACTGTTTTCAGTAACTGTAATCCCTTCAGATTTCTCTAAGAATTTATTTGCATCAATTTATATGACAAAATATTTAGAAGAATTTTCTCTTGATAATTGAAAATAAAATGGGGCATATTTCCAACAAGATATATAACACTCGAATCACATGTTTGGTGTCACTGCACTCCCTAAAGTCCATTTATCACAGAGAAGTTGGTACAGCGAGCTCACCACTAGCTGTGTCCTTTTATCAGCCTGAGTAGTGGAGTCTGAGATTTGTAGGATTCTGCACACTGGACTGAGTAATACCAAATACTGCACCCCTATGTGACCCATTATTAAATATCAAAACTAGATTGGGGGAGACCCTCAGACAACCTATCTATCTTGTATTTGAATAAAGTGAGAAACATAAACAGAGATAGCCCAAAACAAGTTGAAAACAAGTTGATGACACAGATAGGCGTAAAAAATAGATTTCTTGATACCTAGGTCAATGCTTTTATTGCATTTTCATGTTGCCTAGTAGTACAGAGTATTGAAAATTGTAAATAAAAAAGATTTCTAGATTTCAAAAATCTGATTTTCTTTTTTTATATGAATGTGTCCCCCAAAATAAAATATGGATCACTTTTGTAGGCCACTTTATATTTTCTCACTATATATTCTTTATTATGTACCTTGTAAAAGAAAAAATATACAACAAAATATTGTGAATAATAAAATGATTCTCCTATCCCTCTTGGCCACTGTATTTCAGCCGCAGAAGTAACCAAAGCTAACCATTCATTCTGGATTCTTCAAGATAGCATATGTACATTTTTAAAAATTCACTTACATAAACTCATTATTCACTTGATACATTGAATTAACTTTATTGTGATCATCTCCCTGTCTTCATATATATAGCTTTATCTTCTACCTATTGCTTGATTGCATTTAATTTTACTAGTACATCCTAGTTAATTAACAAACTCTGATTAGTGGATAGTAGATCTTACATTAGTTGGCAGTCTTTAGCAGCAAATCGGAACTCCCAAGTATATAATTTTTTTTAAGTGCTCTTTTCTGTAATAGAAGCCACTTTGTGGCTTGGCATTAGTAGCTCCCTGGTGCCACTACAGGTGTATGATTCTTTCACCCTTTGTCCTCATAGTTGCAAAATGTCTTCCCCACCTCGTTGTCACATCCTCATCAGAACTCTTTTTAATGGGGAAAATGAGAACTTTGCCCAGTGCTGGCTTAATATATTTCTGCTTGCATCTCATTGCCAGGAAGATATGAAATGACCACTCCTGGTGGCAAGGAAGGTAAGCAAAGGCAGTAGTGAATTCAATTAAATGAGCAAGGGATTGGATCTTTGATTGAGTTGATCAAATGATGGTATTTTTTCATGAGTTGTTAGGGAAATTAACAACAATTAACAATTGTCTTGATTGGGCTTCAGAGATAAAGCAGAACAGGCCTCTGACCTTGCTTCTAACCTGCCTGGACACAGCCCTGACTGTGAGTGACTGCCTGCTGTGAATACAAGAATTGTAGCACCATAGATAAGATAGAGGAAAAATCTTGAAATTGTTGAGCCCCTGGAGGAGCCCTGGCAAACCAAGCTCCAGGCTTAACAACATTCCAAGTTTTACAAGACAAGTTCAGTTCAGTTCAGTCACTCACTCATGTCCAAGTCTTTGTGACCCCATAGACTGCAGCACACGAGGCCTCTCTGTCCATCATGAACACCTGGGGTTTACTCAAACTCATGTCCATTGAGTCAGTGATGCCATCCAGCCATCTCATCTTCTGTCGTCCCCTACTCCTCCTGCCCTCAGTCTTTCCCAACATCAGGGTCTCTTCAAATGAGTCAGCTCTTTTCATCAGGTGGCCAAAGTATTAGAGTCTCAGCTACAACAACAGTCTTTCCAATGAACATCCAGGACTGATCTTCTTTAGGATGGACTGGTTGGATCTCCTTGAAAAGCATCAATTCTTCAGCGCTCAGCTTTCTTTATAGTCCAACTCTCACACATATACAAGACTATTGGAAAAACCATAGCCTTGACTAGACAGACCTTTGTTGACAAGTAATGCCTCTGCTTTTTAAGATGCTATCTAGGTCATAACTTTCCTTCCAAGGAGTAAGTATCTTTTAATTTCATGGCTGCAATCACCATCTGCAGTGATTTTGGAGGCCCCAAAAATAAAGTCAGCAACAGTTTCCCTGTCTATTTGACACGAAATGATGGGACCAGATGCCATGATCTTAGTTTTCCTAATGTTGAGATTTAAGCCAGCGTTTTCACTCTCCTCTTTTGTAATCATCAGATCAGATAAGATCAGTCACTCAGTTGTGTTCGACTCCTTGTGACCCCATGAATCGCAGCACGCCAGGCCTCCCTGTCCATCACCATCTCCAGGAGTTCACTCAGACTCAGGTCCATTGAGTCCGTGATGCCATTCAGCCATCACATCCTCTGTCGTCCACTTTTCCTCCCGCCCCCCAAGCCCTCCCAGCATCAGAGTCTTTTCCAATGAGTCGATCCTTCACATGAGGTGGCCAAAGTACTGGAGTTTCAGCTTTAGCATCATTTCTTCCAAAGAACACTTGGACTGATCGCCTTTAGAATGTACTGGTTGGATCTCCTTGCATGTTCCATCAAGAGGCTCTTTATTTCTTTTTCACTTTCTGCCATAAAGGTGGTGTCATCTGCATATCCGAAGTTATTGATATTTCTCCTGGCAATCTTGATTTCAGCTTGTGCTTCTTCCAGCCCCACGTTTCTCCTGAATAAGCAGAGTGATAATATACAGACTCAACATACTCCTTTACCTATTTGGAATCAGTCTGTTGTTCCATGTCCAGTTCTAACTATTGCTTCCTGACCTGCATACAGATTTCTCAAGAGGCAGGTCAGGTGGTCTGTTATTCACATCTCTTTGAGAATTTTCCACAGTTTATTGTGATCCACACAGTCAAAGGCTTTGGCATAGTCAAGAAAGCAGAAATAGATGTTTTTTCTGGAACTCTCTTGCTTTTTCAATGATCCAGAGGATGTTGGCAATTTAATCTCTGGTTCCTGTGCCTTTTCTAAAACCAGCTTGAACTTCTGGAAGTTCACCATTAACGTATGAAGCCTGGCTTGGAAAATTTTGAGCAGTACTTTGCTAGCATGTGAGATGAGTGCAATTGTGCAGTAGTTCAAACATTCTTTGGCATTGTCTTTCTTTGGGATTGGAATGAAAATTGACGTTTTCCAGTCCTGTGGCCACTGCTGAGTTTTCCAAATTTCCTGGCATATTGAACATAGCACTTTTTAAAAAATAAATTTATTTATTAATTTTTTTAATTTTACTTTACAATATTCTATTGGCTNACCAACCTAGATAGTATATTCAAGAGCAGAGACATTACTTTGCCGACTAAGGTCCATCTAGTCAAGGCTATGGTTTTTCCTGTGGTCATGTATGGATGTGAGAGTTGGACTGTGAAGAAGGCTGAGCGCCAAGAATTGATGCTTTTGAAGTGTGGTGTTGGAGAAGACTCTTGAGAGTCCCTTGGACTGCAAGGAGATCCAACCAGTCCATTCTGAAGGAGATCAGCCCTGGGATTTCTTTGGAAGGAATGATGCTGAGGCTGAAACTCCAGTACTCTGGCCACCTCATGTGAAGAGTTGACTCATTGGAAAAGACTCTGATGCTGGGAGGGATTGGGGGCAGGAGGAGAAGGGGACAACCGAGGATGAGATGGCTGGATGGCATCACGGACTCGATGGGCGTGAATCTGAGTGAAATCCAGGAGTTGGTGATGAACAGGGAGGCTTGGCGTGCTGCGATTCATGGTGTCACAGAGTTGGACACGACTCAGCGACTGAACTGAACTGAACTGATGGAAAATAATTATAAATAGTAGGTTTATTTAGTTACTTTGGGAGGACGTTACACAACCAATTTAACTAGCAGGATCTAGCAGGATCTGTTGCTCAAATTGAAATGTGCTGCAGATTTTTGCACATGTTGCCATGTGTAAATGCTTTACCATTTTTCCAAGCTAATTTTTATTGCTGTCTCACTTTAGGATGTTGAACTGTGGGGCTTCAATTACCTCCATTACTTGTTGCACAGCTAGAGAACTCTCAAAATTCCTCCCAAAGCAAATCTTGGCCCTGCCGGCAAGGACTCCCTTGACGCACTTTGGAGGGGATGTGGGTTGGCCTTCTTTTAGGAGCATGTACTTGTCGGCGCCTGAGTTTTCATAAAAGGACTGACTCAAAGTCCCAGTCCAGTTTATTATTAAAGCAAGCGGCTCATTTCTTAACTGGCAATGGAAAGCACCACCATTCCAAGTAGAATCTAAAACCCGCAGCCACAAAGGACTTTTCAAAATCTTGGCTAGGTGAAATGCTGTTTGTGGACAAGTGCCTATAAAGTATGTATTCTGTTCAATCTCTAGACATGTGTTCTTAAACATATCACCAATTCAGCCACAGCAGTAGAGGTCTGGTCTTTGATTAGAACTCATGGCTTCTTGGAGAAGCCCTTCCATGCTTTCTGCTTTGGCTGGAGGCAAGGCCTTTGACCTACAGTCAGAAACATTATACATAATACAGTTTTGAACATTGATTCCCTATCTGTTGTTGCGATGTTGTTGAGGGCATCGCTTAGTGTAATCATTCACAGTGGCCATGCCATATGGACCTCTCATAGAAGTGAATCTGCTCTTTGGTCTTACTATCTGGAATAGTCACTTTTTCTTAGCAACCTGCAAATATTCTGAATCTCATACTGTGTCATCTTCCCCTCTATCAACTGCTAGGTCACTAAATTAGTGAACAACCATGTGTACATGTGTGCTAAGTCACTTCAGTTGTATCCAACTCTTTATGACCCTATGGACCATAGCCCGCCAAGCTCCTCTGTCCATGGAATTCTCCAAGCAAGAATACTGGAGCAGGTTGTCACGCCCTCCCTTAGGGGATCTTCCAAACCCAGGGATTGAACCCAGTTCTCTTACATCTCCTGCTTTGGCAGGCAGGTTCTTTACCACTAGCACCCCCCCTGGGAAGCCCAGTGAATAACTATGAGCTCACACAAAGGAGACTCATCACTCAGGTGGACACCACTGATGAGCATGGAATCAGAGCATACAGGACTGGCAAGATGCTCTAGGGGACCGTACCTGCCATGTTAAGTGTGCAAGAACCCCCGGAGGAGAGTTGGAGACAAAAATAAGTTCCTCCAAACCACTCCTATAGAGTTGCCTTCAGATCATCCCTCTTCCTTAGAGTGAGGTTTAGGGTCAGGTATAATAGGGCAAAAGAGGAGAGTGAAAAAGTTGGCTTAAAGCTCAACATTCAGAAAATAAAGATCATGGCATCCGGTCCCATCACTCCATGGGAAATAGATGAAGAAACAGTGGAAACAGTGTCAGACTTTATTTTGGGGGGCTCCAAAATCACTGCAGATGGTGATCACAGCCACGAAATTAAAAGACGCTTACTCTTTGGAAGAAAAGTTATGACCAACCTAGATAGCATATTCAAAAGCAGAGACATTACTTTGCCGACTAAGGTCCGTCTAGTCAAGGCTATGGTTTTTCCTGTGGTCATGTATGGATGTGAGAGTTGGACTGTGAAGAATTGATGCTTTTGAAGTGTGGTGTTGGAGAAGACTCTTGAGAGTCCCTTGGACTGCAAGGAGATCCAACNTACAGTTTTTCCAGTAGTCATGTATGGATGTGAGAGTTGGACTGTGAAGAATTGATGCTTTTGAACTGTGGTGTTGGAGAAGACTCTTGAGAGTCCCTTGGACTGCAAGGAGATCCAACCAGTCCATTCTGAAGGAGATCAGCCCTGGGATTTCTTTGGAAGGAATGATGCTGAGGCTGAAACTCCAGTGCTCTGGCCACCTCATGTGCAGAGTTGACTCATTGGAAAGGAGTCTGATGCTGGGAGGGATTGGGGGCAGGAGGAGAAGGGGACGACCGAGGATGAGATGGATGGATGGCATCACTGACTCGATGCACATGAGTCTGAATGAACTCCGGGAGCTGGTGATGGACAGGGAGGCCTGGCGTGCTGCAATTCATGGGGTCACAAAGAGTCGAACACAACTGAGCGACTGAACTGAACTGATAGTAGGGCAATGGCAGGGGTAGAAAGACTTAGCTGGTCCTATATCCTTCTCCCTCATCAGATTTCTATTTGTGATGCACAGGACATGATTGGAAACCGCTGGGCACTGAATACGAAGCCAAGCACCGTGTGCTTCCTGTTTCAGCCGTCGTGGACCCGGGTCAAGGTGCATTCTTACCCCAAGTTCACGTCTAGTATATGAGCTGGGAAATAGTACACTGTAGAAGTTAAAAATGAGGGCTCTGAACTTCACACTGCACATATTTAAATCTTTTTTTCCAAGCCATTGTTGGTTGTTTTTTTTTCATTGTTGGTTTTTAAATTTAATTTTTGCTATCTTTTGCCATTAGAGATTATTATTATGTTATCTGTTTAGGATAAAGTCTCCTGTGGGGGTGGCAGAGGAAGAGATGGTTGGATGACATCACTGACTCAATGGACATGAATCTGAGCAAACTCCAGGAGATCCTGGAGGACAGAGGACCCCGGCGTACTGCAGCCGTGGGGTGACAGTCAGACACGCTTTAGCAGCTAAACAATAACTTATACATATGGGTATGAAATTCAGCCTATGTGTGTAATCAAATCTTTTAACAATTTTCTTTATACCTGTGCTCTTGTTTGTTTAATAAAGACAGTCCTTACTAATTCCAACATTATGAAAAAAAAAAACAAAGAAAGGCTTTGGAGTCAGAGAGCTAACATCAAATCCTACCTCCACACTCACTAGCTAAGTGACCTTGGATAAGAAGCTCTCTTCATCTCTAAATGTATAGGACAGTTACTACAGGAAATACATTATATAACCACTGTGAATCATCGAGCCCAGAGCTCGACATTGCAGCAGACAGTTGCTATGCAGAAATACATCATGGTCGCTAAGAGTTTGGGGCTTTGGAATTGGATATACTGGGGGTTCAAGTTCTAGCACTCCCTGGGCCAACTGAAACTGTGGGCCCGTTTCCAACTTTTTTAGATGGTTGCTTTTTTTTTTCATCTGTAAAATGGAGCTAATAGTGCACATAAAATCCTTGCATGCCGTCTGAAGTGTGTACTCTGTAAATGATGCTCTTAATTGCTTGTTATTTTACTGCCCCACCAGAGAACACGCAGCTAAGCTAAGCAGGCCAGAGAGACCACTTAAGGGAGATTGTCCAGAGCTGCCAACCCTCTGTGGCAACAGGGAAATTGATCTCCATTCCCAACATATGGTAGTAACACATTGTTCTGTGTGCGCAGCAGGGAGCTGTGAGTTTTATATTTTGTTATATCCGGGACTAGGTCAGATGGATCTTAATATTTTAAGGGCCACAAGTACACAAGTATCAATCTGGGTCCAATCAGGAGGCAGAAACCACGTAGGGTTTAAGAAATGGAAGTTTGATATAAGGAGTATTACATACACTATGCTAAAAGAGTAACTATAGGATGTAAAGGCTTCCTGGTGGTGCTAGAGGTAAAGAATCCACCTGCCAATGCAGGGTTCAATCCCTGAGTCGGGAAGATCCCCTGGAGGAGGAAATGGCAGCCCACTCCAGTTTTCTTGCTGGAAAATCCCGTGGACAGAGGAGCCTAGTGGTCTACAATCCATGGGTCACAAAGAGACAATACTGAGCACACACATCATATATATATATAAAACGTAAAGTGAAAGTGAAGTCGCTCAGTCATGTCCGACTCTTGCAATCCCATGGACTGTAGTCTACCAGGCTTCTCTGTCCATGGGATTTTCCAGGCAAGCGTACTGGAGAGGGTTGCCATTTCCTTCTCCAGGGGATCTTCCTGACCCAGGGATCGAACCCAGGTCTCCTGCATTGCAGGCAGATGCTTAAAACATAAGTGGAGCCCTATCGGGCTACTCTTCCTTCAGCTGAGAAAGAGGACCCATGAAGAAGGTCCCCTCCTCGGGCTAGGGATCAAACCTTGTTGGAGGAGGTGTCGTGGCCCCACTGGAGGCAGAGAGATTAGCTGGTGCCTGGGCCAAAGCTAGTTGGCACCTGCTGGACAAGCAGGAAGCAATTACCTGGTAGGTGGGTATGTGGGCAGGTGGAGGGAGTTGAGTGGCGGTGTAGGCAGGGGGCACAGAACGTACAGTGTCTGTGTTGGGAGGGTCATGGGAAAGTGATCACCAGGCCAGGCAGGACTGCAAAGGTCACTGGAGGCCCTTCTGGACACGTGGCTGGGGCAGAGAGGGCACCACAGGATGTCCTACGCCTGCCCAGAGTTCTTGTCCTAGCAAGAACTGCCCCATCCTCCTGCAGTGTTCTCCCAGCACCCTCTCCTAAGAAAGCTTACATCATAGCATTATGCTCACTGTAGAGGAGAGTCGCCTATGGGAATCCTGCCCATTATCACAGAGTAGGTATTGGTGAGTGAACTTGGAGTTGAGGAATAATGCATGAATAACTAACACAGACACCTTGGGGCATTTGAAGAAAGCTGGGAACATAATTAGTGCAGATCCCTATGCTCATGCATGTGCTAGTATATGTATACTTTCCTCTGCTTGTTGGGGTTGGGAGGGGATACTACTCCTAGGGTGTTCACAGACCTCAGGTGAAGAGCACTTGGAGGGGAAGTTATCCAAATGCAGGCTTCTCTATGGTTCCAGGGCAACTACAGGAAAGCCTCCACAAGCATTGAACTTTTCCGGGGAGGTGGGGCATTCAGAATTATTTTTTAACTTGCAGATTCCCTGGCTGCCTATGTCAACTGAAAGTGCCTTCAGAGTAGATTTTGCCTTTGAGAGACTAACCTGGTGCCCTGAATTAGGAGCCAGAAAATCTGACCTGGCTGTGTGTTCCAGAACACATCACCTTGGCTCTCTGAGCCTTGGTTTCCCCAAGCGAGAACTGGAACCTTAAGTCAGCCACTTTCCCTGCGACTGTTTTACACTAGCATTTTAAGCCTCCAACGAGGGTTCCGAGCCCCGAGTCGGGAAGATCCCCTGGAGAGGAAACGGCAGCGCACTGCAGTAACCTTGCCTGGAGAATCCCATGGACAGAGGAGCCTGGCGGGCTGCAGCCCATCCGGTCGCGAAGAGTTGGGCCCGCCTGAACACACGCAGAGAGTAAAAGGGTTAAAGTCCTTGTTGCATTTCCCTGCGCTCTTCCACCAGCGTGTCCCACACTGCAGCTTCTGCAGATGCTCACTACATCTTTTCACCAAAGGAGTAGGAGGACGGTGCTTCAAATGGGAGCAATGGACATTTCGGAGGCATTCCGGAGTTTGGAGATTGCAAAAGGACACCCAACTTTTCTCCCCTTTTGCTTGCGATAGGGACGTTAGGAGCCGGGAAAGCTCAATTCTGCCATCCGCTGGTCACTTTTTGTATAGCAGCATCAAAATATTCAGTTTTGGAGTTGGTGGTGGACAGGGAGGCCTGGCGCGCTGCGATTCATGGGGTCGCAAAGAGTCGGACACGACTGAGCGACTGAACTGAACTGATAGTGCTAGAGCTAGAGGACAAGATGCTTGGATGGCATCACCGACTCAGTGGACCTGAGTTTGAGCAAGCTCGGGGAGATGGTGAAGGACATGGAAGCCCGGTGAGCTGCAGTCCATGGGGTCGCAAAGAGTCAGGCACGACTGAGCAATTGAACAGCAACAAATTTAAACTCACCTAAGGATCGGAGAGAGGAAGTGACATTTACTGAGCACCTACTGTTTACAGGTGGCTTTCCAGGTGGCGCAGTGGTAAAGAATCCTCCTGTCAATGCAGACTTCCAGGAGGCCTGGGTTTGATCCCTGGGTCGGGAAGATCCCCTGGAGAAGGAAATGGCAACCCACTCCAGTATTCTTGCTTGGAAAATTCCATGAACAGAGGAGCCTGGTGGGCTACAGTCCATGGGGTCACAGAACCAGACACAGTTGAGCACACAAGCACGCACTGTTTACAAGGGATCCACCCTCTTCAAGGGAGGTCTGCATGCAGATATAACTTATCCTTGGACCTTGCCTGTAAGGGCTTCCCTGGGGGCTCAGTGGTAAAGAATCTGCCTGCAGTGCAGGAGGTGCAGGAGACGTGAGTTCAATCCATGGGTCGGAAAGATCCTCCGGAGGAAGGCATGGCAACCCACTCCAGTTTTCTTGCCAGGAAAATTCCATGGACAGAAGAGCTGGTGAGTTACAGTCTACAGAGTCACAGAGTCAGGCATGGCGGGAGAGACGGGGCTTGCACGCTGCCGTAAAGAGGGCACGGGCTCCAGGGAGCCAGGGCCACTTCTCAGCGGCTCAGTGTCCCCCAAGCACATGCTTCAGCTGCTCTCAACTTCAGTTTTCTCATCAGGTGGATGAACCGAGGATTTGGAAGGGCGGCCTTAAAAGATAAAGAGGTTGTTACAGGTGGGCACTGAGAAGGAAAGGAGGGCATCCCAGGCAGACCAAGATGAGGGTTTCGGAAGACACCCAGGGAAAGCCTGACATGTGTCCTCTTCTCGTCCCCTTGTTTGTGGAGCCAGTTAAGCTCCAGATCTCCAGGTGTCTCACCTCCTGACGTCTGGTCAGGGGCAGGGACAGAGGAGTTGGAAAGATTTCTTCAAGGAAGAATGAAACAAACACCTGTGTAGACTCCACCGACTTTAAGAAATAGGGGCCATATCATTGTCTTTGAAGTATCCTATCCCATGAAAATATTGCCATTCATTTACACATTCTACGGCATATGGACATTTGAATTGTTTTCCATTGTTTCCAGTTTTTTGCTGCCTTGGACATTCATACGCATACATTTCTGTCAAGTAATCAGGGAGTGGAATGGTTGGGTGGTAGACCATGTGCATTTTCAACTTTAAAGATAATTGCTATTTATTATCCCAAGAGGTTCCACCAGTCAAAACTCATGTTGAAAGTATGTGTGTTCATGTGTGTGTGTGTGTAGGAGGGAGGGTATTCCTGTTACACCAGATTCACTGCAAGCACTTGATACTGTCAGATGTTTTTAAGGTTTGCTATTGCTAGTTTGGTGGGGTGAGAGGATGTAGTTTCAGTTTCCATCCAGAGGTGACTCTGTAATTGTCAGTCATCTTGAGGTATACCATGATTACTTTTCCTAATTTGTGCATTTAGAAATTTTCTTGGAGTAAATACTTTTTTCTTCAGTAATTTACCATATGTTTATGTACTCAGAATGTGTCATTCCCAACTCTTACATCACATGTGAAGTATTCTGTAAATAGCGGTGCCTTGGAGATCTTTTTCCTGGCCTGGAGCTCTCTGTCCTGCCCTCTCCTGTGTTAGCTCTGCAGGCTTGCTGCACGGTTGCTAGATTAAATTTTTTTTTTTTTTTTTGAACAGTCATCCTGGGCATTCTCATTGCCATTTTCTTGTTTTCCTGGATCCCTTATCATCTTCGTCCTTTCTGATTTACTCTTTTTTTTTTTTTTCAGTACATCCTCTACGTTTCCTGAGAAAAAATTCTCAGAAGGTAAGTTTTTGGAAGTCTTGCACGTGTGTAAATATCTCTACCCACAAACGTGAGTGATATTTTGTCTTGATATCTAGTTCCATGCTGGAAAACATTTCTGCTATGAGTTTTGAAGGCATACCTGCTTTGCCTATGGGGGTATGATTTTATTAAGAAGTCTAATGTTTTGATATTTTGTATTTTTTATTCAAGTTTTTTTCTTGGAACTTGCTTTTAATTCCTGGGGTTCTGTAATATCCTGGTGGTGAATGTATGAATTCATCCATTTCACAGGGTGCTTTGGGTGTCCTTTCAATCTGAAAACTCATGCCTGTCTATTCCGGAAAGGTTTTTTTTTTTTTTTAATTATTTACCTAAAAAATCTTTCCCTAATCTGTTTTTCCCTTGTTTCTTTCTGGAAGTTCTACTTATCAAATGCTGCCTCTCTGAGTGAATTTTCTAATTTTCTCACCTTTTTTTTTTCTCCTCCCATTTTATATTTCTTTTTCTTCTCATACTAGGTTTTGGAGAATTCCTTTTATATTCTCTTCTATGGAATCATCATCTCTGGTTTTTCTTTAAAAAAATTCATGGGATATTTTTGTCCTGTGACCATTCCTTTTTTTTTTTAACTACCTGCTCTTGTTTCTGAGTATGTAACTGGCATAGTTTTCGTTTGTTTTCTACCTGAATGGTTTTTGTGTTTTCTAAGTTGTCTTGTAGGTGTCTTGTTTTTGTTTGGCCTCCATCTTTTACGTAAAAACTCTGTGATAATTTCTGGAAACACTTGAATGAGACGCTAGGCGTCTATTAGCGGGCCTTTGTGCGTGAGTCGTGCTTGTCACCTGGTGGGTTTCACTGTAGGGTAGCTGCGGCGGAGCAGCAGCAGCAGCTGTGTTGTGGTTCGTGGCTCACCCACGTCTGACTCTTTGCAGCCCCGGGAATGCAGCCTGCCGGGCTGCTCCGTCTATGCGATTTCCCAGGCATGAATACTGCAGTGGGTTGCCATTTACTTCTCCAGAGTATCTTCCTGATTGGGGGATTGAATCCGTGTCTCCTGATTTTTTACTGCTGGTTATTTTGGTACAAATGCTTGTTCTGTTTATGGTTATCCCCAGGAGGACTCAGATACCACTACTTTCTAAAATATCACAGGAAACTAATTATATAAAAATTTTTCAAAAATTTGGAAGGAGGGACTAGGTAACACTTGTTTACTGCATCTTATCATTGATTACTTGTTTGTTTATATCTTAATTTAAGCGCCTTCTGGGAAGAAAGCGTGTCTTTTTTAAATGTTTTTCTTTTGATGAAGTCAATGTACTTTTAAAATCTTTGTATCTTGCAGGCCATAATTTCTTCATTGAATTAATGTGTAACAAGAAGGTATTGAGATCATCATATGGGGTAAAGGAAACTAACATTTCTTGAGCACCTACTGTGTGTCCAAGGTTATGGGAGAGTATCTTAGAATTTGGTTGACTTTGAGAATAAAGACAGCTAACAGAACTGTTCAGAGCTGGCCTTCAAAGGAGAGGAAGCTGCTGCGTTTTGCTGGTTGTAGGCTCCAGCTGGGCTTCCCTGGGGGCTAGGTGGTAAAGAATCTGCCTGGAATGAAGGAGACCTGGGTTTGATCCCTGGGTCAGGAAGACCCACTGGAGGAAGGCATGGCAACCCATTCCAGTATTCCTGCCTAGAGAATTCTATGGAGAGAGGACCCTGGCAGGTTATACCCCATGGGGTCACAAAGAGTCAGACATGACTGAGAGACTAAAAACACACACAGCTCAGGCTCCAGCTAGGGGTCACGGGGGAAGGTACAGCCTTCACAGTATACAGTGGGGCTCCGTGAACACCAGTTGTGACACTGATACTGACAGGCTAGATTTACTAAAGCCCATAGTTTGCATCAGCAGCTTCTCTGGCAGCTCAGTCGGTAAAGAATCTGCAAGCAGTGCGGGAGACCCAGGTTCGACCTCTGGGTCAGGAAGATCCCCTGGAGAAGGGAGTGGCAACCCACTCCAGTATTCTTGCCCGGGAAGTCTCATGGACAGAGGAACCTGGTGGGCTACAGTCCATGGGGTCACAAAGAGTCGGACACGACTGACCGACTAACACTTCATGAACACCAAACCTGGGGATCTGTGCTACGTACACATTCAAGAGCCACAGAGATCTTGTAAAGATGGATGAAAAGCCAAAATGAACAAGGAGAAATTCTCTCCTTGTTAACATTCTCTCCTTGGACTCAAAAAACTAATTTCACAAATTCAGGATTAGGGAAGATCTGATTCAGGAAGAATCCTTGAGGTAAAGTATAGGAACTTGGGTTGGCTTCAAAACTAAAACAAAGCAAAACCTCTTTGCCATCTTTAGCTACAAGGACGTAAAACCAAGGACAAGGGAGGTGATAGTCCTATTTCATGTCGCTCAGTATATTACACAAGGCCTGTATTTGGTGTTGAGACTGTCCACTATACGGATGTTCAAGGATGGGAAAGCCATTACACTGAGGATACCATGTCATGAGTACTGTGGTCAGAGTCCAGAGGATGCTGAGGCTGTGTTACCTCACTGCAGGACCACAGTGGTAAGGGAGGGGTGTCAGGAACGCTTCCCAGAGACCGCATATCAGTTGATATCTGAGAGATAATTAAGAGCTCTGTAGATGGATATTTTAGTCCAGATGGCCAAAGATAGACACTGGTACAAGGACAGTTGAGAGGGAACAGCATGGATAAAACTACAGTGCAAAGAGCACCGCTGCTTGTTCTGTTCTGTTCAGTTCAGTCGCTCAGTCATGTCTGACTCTTTGCGACCCCATGGACTGGGGTACACCAGGCTTCCCTGTCCATCACCAACTCCTAGAGCTTACTCAAACTCATGTCCATTGAGCCGGTGATGCCATCCAACCATCTCACCCTCTGTCGTCCCCTTCTCCTCCCACTGCAATCATTCCCAGCATCAAATGAGTCAATTCTTCACATCAGGTGGCCAAAGTATTGGAGCTTCAGCTTTAGCATCAGTCTTTCCAATGAATATTCAGGACTGATTTCCTTTAGGATGGATTGGTTGGGTTTCCTTGCAGTCCAGGGGACTCTCAAGAGTCTTCTCCAACACCACAGTTCAAAAGCATCAATTCTTTGGTGCTCAGCTTTCTTTATAGTCCAACTCTCACATCCGTACATGACTACTGGAAAAACCAAAGCTTGACTAGATGGATCTTTGTTGGCAAAGAAATGTCTCTTTTTTTTAACATGCTCTCTAGATTGGTCATAACTTTTCTTCGAAGGAGCAAGCTTCTTTTAATTTCATGGCTGCAGTTACCATCTGCAGTGATTTTGGAGCCCAAAAAAGTAAAGTCTGTCACAGTTTCCATTGTTTCACCATCTATTTGCCATCAAGTGATGGGACCAGATGCCATGATCTTAGTTTTCTGAATGTTGAGTTTTAAGCCAGCTTTTTCACTCTCCTGTTTCACTTTTATCAAGAGGCTTTTCAGTTCCTCTTTACTTTCTGCCATAAGTGTGGTGCCATCTGCATATCTGAGGTTATTAATATTTCTCCCAGCAATCTTGATTCCAGCTTGTACTTTATCCAGTCCAGCATTTCTCATGATGTACTCTGCATGTAAGTGGCGCCCGATGTACTCTTTTCCCGATTTGGAACCAGTCTGTTGTTCCATGTCCTGTTCTAACTGTTGCTTCCTGATCTGCATATAGGTTTCTCAAGAGGCAGGTCAGGTGGTCTGGTATTCCCATCTCTTTCAGAATTTTCTACAGTGTATTGTGATCCACACAGTCAAAGGCTTTGGCATAGTCAATAAAGCAGAAATANAAAAAAAAAAAAAAAAAAAAACCAGAAAGAGTAAAAAGACAACCCACAGATTGGGAGAAAATATTTACAAACTATGTGCTTGATAAGGAAGTAATATCCAGAATATAGAGAGGGCAACTAAAATTCAGTAAAACAACCCAATTCCAAAACAGCCAAAGGATTTGAAAAGACATTTCTAAAAGAAAGAAGGTAAACAGATGGCCAAATAAACACACGGCAAGATGCTCAACATCATTAATCATTCTATCAGTTCAGTTCAGTTCAGTCGCTCAGTTGTGTCCTACTCTTTGCAACCCCATGGATTGCAGCACGCCAGGCTTTCCTGTTCATCACCAACTCCTGGAGCTTACTCAAACTCGTGTCCATTGAGTCGGTGATCCCATCCAACCATCTCATCCTCTGTCATCCCTTTCTCCTCCTGCCTTCAATCTTTCCCAGCATCAGGGTATTTTAAAATGAGTTGGTTCTTTGCATCAGGTGGCCACAGTAATGGAGTTTCAGCTTTAGCATCAGTCGTCCCTGAATATTCAGGACTGATTTCCTTTAGGATGGACTGGTTGGATCTCCTTGCAGTCCAAGGGATGCTCAAGNGCTAAAGATAATGAATAGCTATCTGTGTCATGATTATTAAAGTATTATCTCTAGCAACATCAAGGTCTTTATTTTTTGCTATTATAGTTTACTGTTAAGGACTGCATGAAAAACATGCTTCATCACCAATAGAACAGATAATAAGAATATAAAAGGACTCTAAAAATTTCTCCCCCCAATATGCTATTACTTTGTACCAAGATTGTCCATTAAATTATTTATCATATACAAATACACATTTTAAATAGTTTATCTGGTACCAAATAATAATATTTAAGAAAGAAATTCAGGGGGAGCCTTTTTAATGTCCTTACTTTATCTGTACTATTGGTAATGAAGCAAGTCATCATTTGGTACAGAGACTGTCCACAAAGGTTTTTTAGAATATGTAAATACATCTGTTAAGTAGTTTTGGCAACAAATAGCATGTCTGGGGAAGAAATCTGGGGGGAGCCCTTTTATGTCCTTGCTTACTAACCATACTTTTAGTAAGGAAGCATGCTATTATTTGAATGAAAATTATCTACTAAAACGTTTACCTTATGCAAATATATTCGTTAAATGCTTTATTTGTAGCCTACAATAATTTAATATCTTATTTTATTTTGTCTTCCAAAACAAGCTGATAAACTATTCTTTGTAAAAATATACTTTGAGCACTATCAGAGTTTCATTCGAATGAATTTATAGAACTAATTCAATGAGTTATAATTTGACTCTATGAAGAAAACTGGCATTTTATTGACACTGAAATAGTAAGTCAACAGAAATTTTAAAATGTAGTTGGATTCATTTAAAATCCATTTAAAAATAATGTATGACTTGAAACTTTTTCAAGGCATTAAAACAGCACATGTTAGATTAGAAAATATTTTTAATTAAATTGTCCTGAATTTCAACAGCAAATTCTATAATGTAACTGCAATGGTAAGCAAAGATTTCATTAACTTCCCCAAGAAGTCTCAGATTTAGGAATATCAGCTCAAATTAGAAAAATTAAAGCTATACTTCAGAATTAATTGAAATTATTAAGGTGTTTACTCTTGCATTATTTACAGCCAGAATGTCAGCAAGAAGCATTTTATACGTTTTCATAAGTAAATCTACAGTGTGTATTAACAACATAACATGACTTCCATCCAATATTGGGTCTTTCCAGGTGAGCCTGCTACAAGTTATTATTTTATTCTGATTTCCTGGACGACTTTATAACAATTCTTCACTGAGAAAGCACGAAGGCTAACACATTCCTGATGGATGAGTGTGATGCAAAATTCAGGCATTAGCTACCCTCATTAAATCTACCAGCAGGATTCACTAGAAACCAAGATAGTCTTATCATACAACTGCACTGTGGATAGAGTGGCCAGAAAGCCACAGATTGAGGCTCTGTTTTCTAAATTCAGAAAATTTTACAAAACCTGAAAAGACATGGATTGTAACTATAAAGTATCAATTATATGTTTTTATTTATTCATTCCTTGATTTCATCTCAGACACTGTATTCAGTTTTATCATAAGTATTATGCATTTTGAACTTCCTAGCTCAAAGTAGATGTGTCATCAGAAAAAGGAACTGACCTACTATCATAATTTAAAGCAAATAAGACTCAGCCCATGATTTCTGTTTGTGAGCTCAACCCACACAGCACAGACAGATTTACTATCATGGAAGGAAAATGAAGGTTAACAAAATAGCAGCAACATTTTAGCAGTATTCTTAAACTTGTACATTTTTAGGTGATTCTCTGTACAAAATTAAACTTTTATAAAAGTGCAGACACAGTCTTTATTGCACAGAAGTCTGGAATGTTGGTTAAGTTACCTGGGTTCTAATTTCACCTTTACATGCTAATA